>BMAC01000170.1:546094-565194 GCA_014905375.1 Phtheirospermum japonicum
TAATTTATTTAGTCTAATCAATAACAGTAGAACTAATTAGATGAATTAACCAACATTATACAGAAATAGTCGTACGTTTTTTGCAATAATGGGCTTAAATCGATTCGAGTTGTTCCGGCCTAAAGAAGATACAAAGAGGAGGCCTGCTTTAGTTTCAAGTTTCACTTGGTCCAGTAATCTTGGGCCGAGATCAGTATAAATAGGCGGGCCTATATAATCCTCCGACTACAAAAATCGAAGTATAAATAGCCCATTCATTCTCCATTCCCCTCCCTCCCACTCTCTCTGCCTCACAAAATTCTTCTAAATTCTCGATTCAATAAATCGTAATCTCCAAAGCGCCACAAATCAATAATAATTTGTCTTCAACTTGACGGTGGCGTGTCATGGTGCAGCGCCAGGAGCTGTACCGTAAATCACAATCGGATGGGATGTGGCTTGACTGAAACCCTGGATCAGATGGTTACGGGTCAAGTTCTATGCCCCGTACTCGCGATTCAAGTTCTTATGCAATTCGACAAGGTAAATTATGCGTTCCTTTTTTTTTTTTTTTAATTAATTTATTTAGTCTAATCAATAACAGTAGAACTAATTAGATGAATTAACCAACATTATACAGAAATAGTCGTACGTTTTTTGCAATAATGGGCTTAAATCGATTCGAGTTGTTCCGGCCTAAAGAAGATACAAAGAGGAGGCCTGCTTTAGTTTCAAGTTTCACTTGGTCCAGTAATCTTGGGCCGAGATCAGTATAAATAGGCGGGCCTATATAATCCTCCGACTACAAAAATCGAAGTATAAATAGCCCATTCATTCTCCATTCCCCTCCCTCCCACTCTCTCTGCCTCACAAAATTCTTCTAAATTCTCGATTCAATAAATCGTAATCTCCAAAGCGCCACAAATCAATAATAATTTGTCTTCAACTTGACGGTGGCGTGTCATGGTGCAGCGCCAGGAGCTGTACCGTAAATCACAATCGGATGGGATGTGGCTTGACTGAAACCCTGGATCAGATGGTTACGGGTCAAGTTCTATGCCCCGTACTCGCGATTCAAGTTCTTATGCAATTCGACAAGGTAAATTATGCGTTCCTTTTTTTTTTTTTTTAATTTTTTAAGGGAAAAGGGGTCGTCTACTTCATTTATTATGTATGATGTATTTCAGTTCTTATCACGTTTTTCAACTTTAATTTGATTTTTAAAATTTTGGGCAATAAGTTAGATTACCGATCATCTAACACAAAATCTCCCGTGCTAAAGACCTGTTCAATAGAAATTGTTGAAAACCTTCTTGTCAATCCTAAAGAGTGCAGGAAAAATAGTGGCAACTTTCGTTCAAAACTACACAAGATCGTTAGTACCATCGAGCATTTTTGGGATACTTCCCGATTGAAAAGCCCCTAAATAAATTTCTTATTCCATTGTTCGACTAGTACTAGGCCTTTTCCGTTTCGCTAAATATTCTCAACCAACCTCATATATGCGGCCAGAGCTTGACGGGGTTATTGAACAATGGTCTTACATTGGAAGTGGTTGGGGAAGGGGAAGAGAAAGAGAAAGGTGACACATTAACATTATTAGAAGATTGATTTTATTCATGAAAAATATGTAATAAAGATTGTTTGCTTGGTGAGAACAAGTTGAGGGTTAGAAATTCCAATATTTGAATTTTGTAAAAAATGTCATAATGCTTCATAATAAATTGTAAGCAAATTTTTTTAAACCTTCAACCCGATAATCCGGGTCTTTTTGCAATAAAAAAATATCAGGAATGTAGAGAATATATTTGACCAATTTACTCAACATACTAACAATAGATTCACCCAATTCAGGCGAATCGAGCAATGAATTACTAATAAATACAATTTGAATACATTGATCAAGAAGTAATGTGGAGTTAGGATAATAAAAAACGGATAAATTTACGGTGGTTTCATTAATATTTTTTAAAAGGGATATCATATTATAACAATCATCATACACATTGAAAAATAAAATTAAATCGACATCTTGATTAGCAAAAAAATGCACACAGTGCTTCTATATATTCAAAAGAGTCGTTAAGCAATTTATAAGTTGAGTTCCAATGATTTGGCACATCAATTTTAATTTTTTTTTTGGATGCAAACCATTGTTTCAACATTTTTACCATTTTTTGCAGTTGAATCATGTTTAGCAATATAAAATACCGCACTCCTAATCGGAGCAATTTTATATTTTAAAGTAACTAAACCATCTTGAACACATTCAAAATATGACAAATGCATCTAATATGAAAACTCTTACCGCCAATAGAAGGTTGACAAAAGGTTTCCAGCAAATATAAACTAACCGTATTAGCGGTGGAATTATCAAATTAAATTGAAAAATAATTATTACCTAAATGATATTCGAATAAAATAATGAATATTTTGCGCAAAATATTCACCGCGGTATGCAAACTATTAAACTCTCTATGTGCAATCAAACGTTTTTGCAAAGCTCAAGAATTATCAACTCAATGACATGTAATTCCCATATAATTACTATTATGATGGGAATCCGTTCAAATATCCGAACATATAGAGACACTATGAGACAAACTATCAAATATGAAAAGTAAATTTAACTTATACTCACCAACCATTTTTTCAATATCGCGAGTAACTTTATTTCGTGAAATCCTAGTGATAGATGGATTAAATGCACATTTAGTAAAGTTTTCACAATTACTACTATGCGCATAATTAAAAAGAAGACCCAATACGGAAACAAATTTTGCAAGAAATTTCTATGACCACTTTTGCTATATTGAAACAAATTAGAACTCGTAACTTGGTCGTCGGCTCTGGCGCCAGCGGTAGATGAAGATGAGAAGTTTAATTGTGTTTGAGAACTATAAATGCCGCATTTTTCGGGATGCTTCTTCTCCATGTGATATTTAGCTCCACGTAACCTCTATTATTTTTGAAATTGAAGGCGTAGTGACTCTTGAGGTGGTGGCATATCACGATTATCACCCCATTCTTCCCCATCTTTATCCGGATTGACGTCGGTCGATGGATCGGATTCATCAGAGGTGAGTAAATCCTCATCTAAATTGGTTTGATTATGCTCGCCGAAGATGATTTGATCATATAAGTTTTCAACTATTTTCGGCGTCATCTCATCGGGACATAATCTCCGGCAATAGCTGAAGGCTCTCGTCGAGATCCTCGACTTCTAACTCGGTCTCAGCCTCAACGAAATTTTCAAATAGTATTGGTATTACCACTATGTCTTACCGCTAGGTTCTATGACAGCCAGTCAACACTGGGTAACCCAATTTCCATCAGCATACCCAATGTCAGCTTTAATACTTCAAATCGAGGTCCGTTTTCTCTGAAACTCCACTCGTAGACCCATCTTCGACTATGTCCAAACCAAAAATCTTCAAAATATCTAAAATAAACATAAAATTAATTAATTATAATTAAAATACGATAAAAATAAGTTGGAGATAAGAAAATACGAAAATATGCTCAATCTATCCAACTTACGTCGAAATCAACAACAAAAAAAAGAACTAAAATACTAACTAAAATTAAGAAAATTCATGGTAATCATATTAATATTAATATTATGAGAAGAGCTTGCCATAATTATATTATAAAAAAAAAATAAGTAAAACGAGAATAATAATAAGAAGATTATTTGTAGTGTTTTTGCACAAATTAACAACTTCAAGTTTGAAAAATATAAGAGAAGAAGGAGAATATTAGAGATGAATTGGTGTAGAAGAGGAGAGTATTAATAGGTATAGTAATAGATTAGAAAAAATAGTCGTTGAGAACTGCCGGTTAAATCTCCAACAACTTTTTTTTGACCCCTGTTTTCCAACGGCTATTTCATTCGAGCCGTTGATGTCACTACACCATAAAATGCTTCAGATAGCATTTATTAGATAGCGCTTTAGACGGGTAGTGCTATCTTAAAATATCCGGAAGTTTCAAATAGCGCTTAGATTACCAAGRGCTATCTAAGTAGTTTAGATAATATTTATTACATAGCGCTTTAAATAAATAATGTTATCTTAAGAAGTTCAGAAGTTTCAAATAGCGCTTCTATTACRGAGCGCTATTTGAAGGAAATAYAAAATAGCATCTCTATTCAAAGCGCTATTCYAGTGAAGTATACGAGATAACGTGTCTTTTTAAGAAGAGCTCTCCCTCAACAAGTYCACTCTAAAGATATCCCTCTCTTAACAAGCYTTATAAGTGAGACAAAAAGTTAATAAAATAAAAAATTCTCCAAGGCTCGTTCTTTCTGACTTCGCACAGACCTACACCAAAATCCACAAAAAATCAAAACCCTCACCCTCACCGCCACCACCACCGCCACCACCACCATTTCCGCCCACGAATGAGTGTAAGATCTTTCCCCCAATCTATCTTTTGCCCTCTCTCTATTAATATTTTTATTTTTGTTGCTCCTCTGGAAAAATCTTCACCTCGAGGAGATAAAGGCTTTACATAAATATTCATATATTGTTCTTCAATCTTTTATGCAAATTTTTGACATTGATTTTTTTATGTTAATTTGGCAAATCCTTCTCTAGGTTCACTGGCTTGCTTGGTTGGTCTCTGATGAAGGTATTACCAAATCATCTAAAGATTGATTTTTTACTTGAGCTAGATTTTGCTCATTATCTTTGTAATTGATGCTCTTTCTATGTTGGGATGTGCCTTTCTATTTTTAATAACTTGTCATATTTACATACGAATCGTTCATTTGTGTTTAATCTAGCTATCTGAATCCTTGCAAGTAATAGCTTGTTATGTTATTTATTGGATTTTTCTTACACAGTTGTGGCCATATGTGATGGAACTTATTTTTTTTTTTATCAATAATGAAATAACTATTTTATGATATGAACTCGAGAGTTGTGTCCATCTTGTGTATTAATTTTTGAGTTGGTCACTTCACTTGAATTAATCTATTTGAGTTATGTAGTTCATTAGCATCTCYCTATATGAAAYTTCCGCAGAAAATGAGGTTATGGGCGAATGAACGATTGAATGATCCGTAATTTGATCTACAAATCCTACTAACATACTGTTATAATTTTGAACATATGGACTAAATAAATATGACTAGATAAACTATCAAATTATAGCTTCTATTATAGGAGRTAAGACCTGGAAGAGTTTGTTAGGTAAATTGTTTACTGTGAATGGTCTCTTCATTTGGCCAAAATTTAAGCATCATTCTCATCCATTAATCTTAGAGTAGATTCTGACCTTCACCAACAGAAAATCTGCTTCAAATTGTTCCTTCGATATTTATTCTCATTTTTATCCACTCAACTRRAGTCTATGTAGCTGTTGTAGGCTGCTGTTATTTTCTTGGCCTTTAGGGGCAGCAGTATATTAACTTTATCTCTTAATTGCATGCTGCAATGTATGGTAAAAAGTGATATACGAGACTGGTAAGCTTTGTGTATAAAAATAAGTCAAGTCAATCTTACAAAAATAATATATTATTTGTTTGTATTCCTAGGGTACTTAAAGTTTTTCGGGCTCAAGAAGGAATTGTGTAACCAAAATAAATCAAATAATATGTTGCTAAGAAAGTAAAGGTAATTTATTGTTTTATATATGTAATAAATAATTGTCCATGTAAAAAAGTTTTTATGTTCACATTGTTTTTAATAGTGCCCCGGACAAACGAGTGGTGTGGATTGCGAATACAATGTCCTGAGATTCATAAAGGACATAATTACATGTAATCAAATGACAATCGCTTATGAGGTATGTGATTTTAACTTTAATTATTCTAGGTACTATCTAATTTAATTTCATATACTAACATTATAAGTTTTCATTTAATTACAATGCTTGATGTGTTCATTTGTTTCATTCATGGAGTGAAATATAATTCAAGTTTCTATGCTTAATAATATTTCATCTTATTAATTGTCTTTTTGTATAATGGTTGCTTCACATGCGATTGTTTGGTTTTGAAAGTATGTGTTTTCTCGTATGATCGAGTTCGAATATTCAATGAAAAATTAATACGTGTATCTGTTTTTGTATGTTACAATCAGTTAGAAGTTATGCAATGCCAAATCATGCGGATAGTCCAATTATAAGGTGATTTTCAATACTAACTAAACTTAGTTGTGCAGACACTTGTTAATGATTGTTCATTGAATTGACTTCTGCAGTGCAACTAAATACATTAGCCACGACATCAGAAACAACACAGTGTCGTCGAGACCTCATCCATGTGATATAAAATATCGATTGCGTAGGTAATAATTAATTTCCTTGGTGAAGAAAATGTAATAGGATGTTCTTTGTAATTTGTTGCAATGGGAAATTCAATGTGTCAATCGCGATGAGGTATGTGATTTTGATTTTAATCAATCTAGGTACCTATCCAATGTTTGGTTTTAATTTCATATTATATTTTGCAGTATTTCCCTGGTATATTTGTTTGTTATTCCGACGAGCAGGTAAATGGAGTTCGGGAATAATGGCCTATATGCTTGAACATCTTGTAAGAAATTAAGTTACTTAATTTGAAAGAGTCTTATTATTAGTATTCATGGATTGTTCACTTTCATGGATTGAAAGAGTCTTATTATTAGTGCAAAATTTTCAAAAGGATTGTTCACTTTCTATCTATAACACTGAAACCTTAAAGACAAAATGACAAACTCTCTAATTTTTTTATTGATTTTGAAGCCTCTCTTAATTTCTCACCTCTAGATTTTTCTTATTGAAACTATCAGGAGGGACCAAATTGAAGATATTACCATAAGAATGTGTGCATGAATGACAATATTCATTTTCAGGTACTATTTTATATATAGCAATAAGCCAATTTTTTTTCCTTGTAGATTTTTTGAGTCTACTCTTTCTTACTGTGAACTTTATTTTCTTTTATAGGTTGTATCCGGCTAAGATAGAAAGCAAGGATAATTGTCCCAATATTATTTTAGTCCTATTTTTTTCTTCATTTCTTCCCCAGTGATTGATTTTAGAACTTGGTGGTGTTGTTCATGTTTTGGCACATATAATGATTGTATTTGTTGATTACTCGTCATTTGTTTTGTGAGTATGTTGACAATTCGTACATTCAGTGGATTTTTGCGACACATGAGTTGTTGAGGCTTTGTTTATTTGACTAAGTTTGGATTGATTTAGCTTTAGAATTTATGCAAGTTGTGTGGTGCAGTGGTGTACAAGATTAACATGAATATATATATATAACATAGCGCTTCTTTGATTAAGTGCTATAAATTATTAATTTTATATAGCACTTTCTAAGCCAAGCGCTATCTTAGGTAAGTATCACATAGCGCTTTTTAAAGCGCTATTGGAAACACATGTTGCTCAGATAGCGGACACTCAGATAGCGCTTAAAAGCGCTATCTGAATGCTAAAATAAGCGCTATCTGAAGCATATTTTGGCGTAGTGTGTTGATTTTAAACGACATTGTTTGTTTGTTTTTTGATTTTTTTTTTAAACTTTTCTGGTTAAGCCGGAATCCGGAACCAAAACCGAACCACTGGAATCGGATTTTAAACTGGAGCCATTGACCCAAATCAAAATCCGCGGTTACTGGTTGACCAGACCGACTTGTGCATGTCTAAATGCCGCTGTCCTTTTCTTTTTCACTTGCAGCGACAGAGAGTTTGAGGTATAAGAATAGGGATTTTGCAGACGATTACAAGGGTCGTCATATATATATATATATATATATATATATTAATTGACGGGTAGATGCCGACAGTAAAATTGGTCGTTAGCTACCCATCGCTAAATAATGACACTTAAATATTGCCAACGGGTTATCGATGGGTCGCTGACGGGTTTTTCGTCGACATTCTCCACCTATCGATGACACGTCAGCATAGTCAGCCCATCAACAAGCTGTCGGTATATGCTGACAGCTCTTTGACCGTCAGTATTTTTTGTTAGCATTTGTCGATATTTTCTAGTGCAATAAAAGAAAAATATTATATTATATAGATATTAGGCTTGTATAACATATAAGTAACTGAATCAACCAAATATTTTATTTGACAAACCAATCATCCAAACCAAACACATAAATTAGAATCATTTTATATCACTCTCTTAGTCCACAGAAGATAAACATGTTTTTCATTTTTGTAAACTGCATAAAAGATAGGCATATTTCCTTTATAAAAGTTAGAATACCACGAAAAAATAAAAAACATCCCTATTTAATTTATTTTATTTATTGAAATAATTATAATCGTTTTATTTTCTTAACTTTTGTATTTTTGTCTACCCGTCTATCTCTTGTGGACGAATGAAATAATATACAGAAATTATACACACACGGTTACCGACAGATTAATTTATGAAAACAAGTCCCCAAGTATAGAGCGCTTCAACAGCTTTTGTCTTATAGTTCCTGTCTCAGGCGTGATCCATACACAATTTATCTCTTAATATTTGTCTCTCTTATTTGTGCAATTTGAACGACGACGAAGATTTAAAAAGAAATAGAAAATAAAATGAATTTTCATTAATTTGGAATCAGCAATTGCATCATTACTCTAAATAAAATACACTGAAAAAACAAACAAACATATTTTTGAGACATCTTATGAAATAACATCGATCTTTGCAACATAGCAAGATATATGAATATTTTACGAAATTAGATTAGGGAAATGTTCATCGTAAAAAAAAAATAAAAAAAATACGACCAGTCACATCATTGCTAAAGTTGTTTCCCAAGTCTTTGTTTATTATAAGAGGCGTGAACGTTTATTCTACTCATTTTCATATTTCATTACCAAAAAATACGATAACAGAAATATACTGTATAAAATTCCAATTGTCCCACGCGTACTTATTTTGTAAGTTATAGGCACTGGAATTATACTTGATTAATATGTTCATATCATTGTCTTCAAAATCATTAGGCCCGTTTAAATCCCTGTCATCATATCGTTACTCTCGTTTATATTCTTCTCTCGATCAAGTTCATCCAACATTGCTGCCCCTCTATGATGCCAGATCACAGTAGCACTGGTCCTTATGATTGGGGTAGCTATCGTTCGCCTAACAAGCTCCCAAATTGAGCAATGCCAGAAGTGGTTATTGTGTGCATATTAGTCAATTTAATTGAACTTGGGCCTTGGTACATGCACACATGGGCTGCGCTACAATTTAGTGACGTAATTCCAGCGCATTCACATATCTTATACTCATCATTTACCATTTTCATTAAGATCTCTTTTTTAATTGGTAATCTTATTTTTTAATAATTATACTAATTTAAATCATGATTACTCTTAAAAAGTTTTTAATTCATATTTAATTAGTAGATAATGAGTTTTGTAACTAATGAAAAATAACTTTTAACGGTACTGTGACTCGACTATAAGAATAAATTATTATTATAGTAAAAAATTTATGAGTGTGTCTTAATTTTCGTCGCTATTTATTTTATACTCTTTACAGTATACTACTTATTTGAACTAAACTATGAATCGATGTATGCAATGAGGGAAAATTGCTTTTTTGGTCCATTTGTCAATTTTTCAATTTTGGACCAAGATATTGTCTACTGTCAAAACACATACACGAAGTTGGCAAAATCATCAAAAAAGGTACAAGATTATCCAATCCGGGCTTGATGGCTGACGTGGCAGGATCCAATCTTTATTTATCAATTTTTATTTAATTTTAATGCAGAAAAAAAAACCAAAAAAATTGAACTACCCAAACTGCCCCCAAACCCTTCACATCCGTCCACAATGYTTTTTATGCCAAGTTCCTCAGCAAACACCACCCCACCATTGGCGTCACAATCCTAAGCTCCGCCGCCGAGTCAGCCGCGGCCCAAACCCTTCACATCCGTCCACAATGGTTTTTATGCCAAGTTCCTCAGCAAAACACCACCCCACCATTGCCGTCACAATCCTCAGCTCCGCCGCCGAGTCAGCCCGTGGCCTCCATCTCTGCCGTCACCTACCACCCGCCATATCAGGGCCTAAAAAACAGAGGTAGAAATAATCTGCATTTTCAACAAAAATTGTTTTTAGCAATTTAAATATAAAAAAGCAGTAGGATATCAGCATTTTATTCAACTTTTCTATTCCAGGTACTTTTTTTGCAGCTCATGCTTGACGAAATGTTCGAGTTCTCAAGTCTCATAAGTTTCTATGACATCAGTATCTATGCAGAGTGTTTTTTATAATTAAAAATTTGTAATTTTGGCTAATTAGTTATTTTTTTGGCTTCGAATTCTTCGTCTGAGCAAGTTTCTACACTAAATCTTAATCAGGTGAAAACTTTGGGGAAATTGAATAAGCAGAGCAATCTAAAGATCATGCATGTTGGCCGCCCAACATAAATAATTAGGTTTATTAGATATTAAATGGTCCCAAGGCATATATATTTTCAAAGAGAATAAATAATCATCTATACCTCCAAATGCTACAGATATAGAATCATGATGTCCTCCTGCAAAAAGCAATATCTCAATCATATGCTTCTCCAAGCCCGTCTCTGTGAATCCAACCCAAACAAAAGTTTGGAATTCGTAATTGATTTTTTCTGCAATTCGTCCTTTGAAGGGATGAAAATAAAAATAAAGAGGGACCCAGCAATAACAGACGCTTGGCCTTGAAAACCCCGGGCTCGAAGAATTCTGCTAAATACCGCCGCCGCCGCCTCCTCCTTCGTTTCCCTTGGTTTGAGAATCAATGATTGAGGAGGAAGATGATGGCGGTTTTCTCAAAATTGGATCGAGGTTCATCCGTTTTGAGCTGGAGGCCTATTTGTCTGAAGAAGAGTTAGAGAGGAAGACCATGAAGAAGAGGAAATTTCAGGAATCGGAAACCAGGTACCACCGCGGCGGTGGGGAGGCGGTGGTAGGTGACGGAGGGACGGCGGAGACGGAGGCCGCGGCTGACTCAGCGACGGAGCTAAGGATTGTGACGGCGATGGTGGGGTGGTGTTTGCTGATGAACTTGGCCATAAAAACCATTGTGACGGATGTGAAGGGTTTGGGGATGGTTCGTACCCCTTTTTTTTTTTTTTTTTTTTGGCCAATTTCGTTTTTGACAGTGGACAATATCTTGGTCCAAAATTAGAAACTAGACAATATAATAGATCAAAAAAACAATTTTCCTATGCAATAACATAGGATCAAATACATACAATTTTATAGTTTTATCTTGTTTATTTTATTTATATTTCGGGGTTTGGAAATAATGAATAATTGATGTTTTGAATATTTATTTCACCAAGTATGATCATTTCAATGTGTTTGGTTCTTAAATTACATATATGCATAATTGCTTGACAATCTCTTATATTTATTAGTTTTAATAAATCATAAGTCGAGAGACGAGGTTTGTTCATAGAACTTTGAATTCAAAATACTATAATCGATAAAATCGAGAGATTTGAGATTAGAAGTAATATTTTATAAATCTTTAAAGTTCTTTTTACTAAATATGATTTCACATAAAGACGTTGTTTCATGTTTAGAATCCGCGATTTAATAATCACTTTTTGAGAGAAGGATTGGAGTAAATTTGTGATTAAATGCGATTTAATCACTTTTTTAGTGGATAATATATATTTTGGATCGTTCACACGAGAGAGTATACCATGGATCTATTTGCACCTGTAATTTAATTTATTATCACATATAATTGACATATATCATCACAAATAATTGGTACATATCATCACATATAACTGATACATTCATCACAAATAACTGAAATTCTAAATCTAAAATTTAAAATTCTAAAATTTAAAAAATAAACCTAAAACTAAAGATTAAACCCTAAAAATGGAAAATTAATCACTAAAATGAAAAACTAAACCCTGAAATTGAATATTAAACTCTAAACTCTAAATTCTAAATTTATACCATATATCATAACACATAACTGGCATATATCATCACATATAACTAACACATATCATCATATATAACTGGTAGAATGATATATTTTTGTTGACCCTAAAATTAAAAATTAAAAATAAAAAACTAAACCTTAAAATGAAAAAGTAAACCTTAAAAATGGAAAACAAAATCCTAAAATGGAAAATTAATCCCTAAACGCTAAATTTTTGTCACATATCATCACGTATAACTACCATATACACTACAAAAAAATACAGTTTTTGAGGGAATTTCTCCTCGGTTTTTAGGAAAATTGTCCTCGGTAAAATTTTTCGAGGACAAAATTCCCTCGAAATTCTTTTCCGAGGGTCAGTTCCCTCAGTTAAATCCAGTCGACGACACTCGGAAAAATCGAGGGTCCTCTGCCCTCGGAAACCCGAGGGTCAATTGCCCTCGGCACACCGAGGGTCCAGGGCCCTCGGTTTTTCAATTTTTTTTTAAATTTTAATTTTAATTCCTGTTTATTTAAAAATCCCCCCAAAATTGAAAAATATCATTAATAAACATACAAATTAATAAACCAATTATTATAAAAATATTTGAAAATTTAGAATTATTACATCCTTTCGACACAGTAACAAAGTTTATATAAATCAAAATATCTTAGGGTGGGGGGGCTGCTGCAAACGAGCATACAGCGGCCATCTGGGCGTTCATTTGCGTCTAAAATGCCTCCTGCTGCCGGCGCTGCTCCTCACGCTCCTCACGTCGTCGCTCAGAATCGACATATCGCTGCTGGATCAGCTCGAGCTCCGCCTTCTGCGCCACCTGAGCTCGTCTGGTGGCCTCCAACTCCTCTCTCTGCGTCTGGAGCTGTGCCTCGAGCTCTCTGACCTGCGTCCGATCAGACTGAGAGGAGGTGGAAGAAGAGCTGCCTCTGAGAAAACCCTTTGCAGCAGCGAATGCCTTCCCGAACGAGCCGGTGCCGTAGATCTTTCCCTTCTGCGACCCGACGATGTCGAAGAAAATACGATCAGAGTCAACCTCGGTACTCGCATCCTGGGAAGACGCGCGTGCCCTCTCCAGGTTTCGCTCGTACTCCTCCTGAAATACAACTCGTAAGTAAATTTTACATTAAAACCAAAAAATAAGTTAAAAATAACAAAGCGACTCACATTAACAGTACTAGATCTCGCATCGATCCACGAGCCGTCGTCCTTCATGTGCGTACGTACAAAAATCTTGTGCGCCTAGGCCTTTTGACCCGTCTCCCGCTCCTGTATCGAAATAGAATTTTCAAATAATTAACATTAAAATTAAACAAATAAATAATATATTATTATATTCCAAAATTACTTACGATATCCAAAGCATAATCGATATTAGATCTAGCTCCCCCCTTGTGCTTCGACATCCCGGTACCCGGACCAGCACGCTCGCTCTTCCTGTTCCGGCTGCACTGCTCGGATCTGGCTTATTTTCGGGCTTATCCCACTCGACCTTCCAAGCCCTAATTGAGACGCATGATATATAATGTGTTATAAATTATCTATAATAAGTAAAAAAAATTCTAATTTAATAAGAAAATATATAACAGAATCAATTTCCTCCAGAGCTCCTCGTTAACGCATCGATGCAGCTTACAAGGATGAGAATTTGCATACTGCTTACACTCGTTCAAAACCTTCCCGTACTTATCCCCGATCATCGAAAAAAATACGTTTCGTATCTCATGAACACTATACTCCTCCGGGTCCCAATAACAAACCCCCTACAAAAGAAAATAATAATTACATTTCAATTGATACATATGATTGTGTAGTTACATTACAAATTAACAAATTACCTGAAACATCTCCCACCAGAACTCCTTAGTCTCCAGAGGGACCGCCTTATAGCACCACCTGACGGGATGGAGATCCTTCTCGAAGATCTCCCGGAGTATAGTAGTCACCTTACCATGTCTGCTGTGTAGCCTGTATTCAATTTTTTTTTGTTACGAATATAATTTAATCATAACGATAATTAAAATTTTAAAATCATTAAATTACTTACTTGCCCCCTACAATATAAACCTGAACCCCCCCCCCCCTGTGGTGGGGACCAGCTGCCGTCGCGATGTACCCGCATCAGACGGTGTATGTAGCGATGTGTGTGATGTCGGTGTCGGTGTATGTGTGGGTGTATCCAGCGTCGGCGCTGAATGATCAGCACCGAGACCCACGTAGTCATCCTCGAAATCAGCTAAATGATTAGCCGAACCCATATCGGATCGACCAATGCTGCTGGAACCTCGACCTCTCGGCATCTGATAAAATTATTAAATAATAATAGGAGCATTTTACAGAACACAAGTGCATATTATATATCAAACGTTTTAATAAAATCCAAACATGAAAGAAATAAGTTTTAAAAAGAATTAGATGGACATTTCAGCTTTTGTCCGTCCTATTGAGTGGAATGTGCTTCAGCAAATTCAATAAAACTCTCGACTCCATCCACGAATTGTGAGAATAAATAGCCGTTGTTGATTCGCTTGTACATCCAACTACGATCGGAACTCATCCTAACATTATACGATTTTTATATTGATTTATCAAAAATTGGGCAGCATGAGGGTGGCTAGAGAATGATTGAATTTTTTGGTAGGTCCCAATCTCATTCGAAAACGTGATTTTCCTGTAATACAGCGTCTTAGTATATGAACTTTTGTTGACTAAAAATTCCGGCAGCATCTCCATTTAGTTCTCTAAGTACACATATATTGCAGTGCACCCGAGAACATACGATAGATACAGAAGTGAAATTTATATATTCAACAAAAAAACATATAGATAAGATAAGCCATATTACAATCACGCTCTCAAACTGTCCAAAGAAGTGGACAATTCGGGATTTAGTATCGAATTCTCTATTCGATACAAAATCCCAAACGAGACTAAGGTATATTGTTTATAAAGAGTGTATTTTGGATCGAACATATTTTGAACTCCGTTTTTGGATAGATGAAACCTCCACGGCCGGCGCCGTAAACAACATCATCACAGACGTATACATCAAGTAATAAATCACATCATTTAAACAATATATACAAAAAAAATATGTACTCATAACACAACATGCATGTACCCATCACCACGGTATTTCACCACCACTATCACGAACAATTTAAAATATTTTGAAAACTACCGTCCTTTTTTAAAATAATTTTGAAAACCGTTATTGGAGGGACGAAAACTCCCGGTCGGCGCCGTACACCACGTCATCACCGACGTCTTACCAAACCAATCACAACATCAAGCAATCACATTAAAACCATAACAATAAACCGTAAAAAACATGAAATTAACATGCATGTACCGATCACCACGGTATTTCACCACCACCATCAAAAACAATTTAAATAAAATTGCATAACGGAACCCTAATTACGTAATTATTTTTAAATTGAACCCTAATTACTTGATTTATCCTAAATTGAACCCTAATTTTGTAATTATTCATAAATTGAACCCCAATTACGTAATTAATCCTAAATTGAACCCTAAATTTTAAATTATACCCTCAATATTACATAATTACAAACCCTAACCCATAAACCCTAATTTCAAAACCCAAACCCATAAACCCTAATTTCACACCCTAATCTCAAAACCTAAATCATAAAACCAACAAATAAACTTAACAAAACAGAATACAAAAACAAAAAATGAAAACTTACCTTCTGAAACTGGCGGCGAAGGTGGGCGGCGGTATTCCTTCCTCGGTTGCTGCGGCAGAGAGTCGCGGCGAATAGGGCAGACGTCGGCTGCGGCGGAGACGGGCTGGGCGGCGGACATCGGCTGCGGCGGATCGACGGACGGGCTGGGCGGCGGCCTTCTCTTTCCTTCTCTTTCTTTTCTCTCTTTCTCTCTGTTTGTGAGCAGCGGGTCTGTTACCTGCTGCGATTTTAATGAACAAAATCGAGGGCCATGGGACCCTCGGAAAACCGAGGGCAATAATGACCCTCGGTTGCTATGTTTTCAATTTTTTTTATTTTTTAAAAGTAACCGAGGGGCATATTCCCCTCGGAAAAAACTGAGGGGAGGCCAAGACCCTCGGAAATTTTTGAGGGAAAGGGGACCCTCGGTTTCTTTAAAAAATAAAAAAAAAATAGGAAAAAAAAATAGAAAACGAGCACGAAACGACCGTCGACCGACCCTCGTGGTTCTGCGAGGCCGAGACGCACCCCTACCCGCCCCGTTCGTGAATATTTGGCGTTTTTTTCCTACTTTTTGCTAATTTTCTATTTTTCTAGGGGTTTTTCCTACTTTCCGAAAAATATAGGAAACGCGCACGAAACGAGGCACGACCGACTCTCGATGTTCCGGGATCACGAGACGCACCCCCTGCCCCCTTGTCAAGATCACGACGCCTCGTCGCTTCGCGTTTCCAACCGAACGACTTGATCGATCGATCGTATCTTGGTTGTTTGGTCGAATTGCACAAAACGTGTGGATACGCACATGCTCGTTCATATCTTTCGACCGAAATTGGGCCAAGACATCACCACGTGCCCGAGATGATAGGATTTATTTCATTTGTACGATTTTTCTATTTTTTTCCTTTTTTTTATCTTTTAAAGAAACCGAGGGGCATATTCCCCTCGGAAAAAACCGAGGGGAGGCCAAGACCCTAGGAAATTTACGAGGGGAAAGGGGACCATCGATTTCTTTAAAAAATAAAAAAAAATAGAAAAAAATTAGAAAACGAGCACGAAATGACCGGAAACCGACCCCCGTGGATCCACGACGCTGAGACGCACTCCTCTCCGCCCCGTTCGTGAATTTTTGGGATTTTTTCCTATTTTTTACTATTTTTTTTTTATTTTCTCTAGGGTATTTTTTCAATTCTTTATTTAGTAAAAAATCAGAAAAAAAATACGAAATGCGCACGAAACGACCGCCGACCGACCCTCGTGGTTCCGCGAGGCCGAGACGCACCCCTACCCGCCCCGTTCGTGAATATTTGGCGTTTGTTTTCCTACTTTTTGCTAATTTTCTAGGGGGTTTTCCGATTTTTTATTTAAAAATTCGAAAAAAATAGAAAACGCGCACGAAACAAGGCACGACCGACCCTCGATGTTCCGGGATCACGAGACGCACCCCCCGCACCCTCGTCAAGATTACGATGCCTCGTCGCTTCGCGTTTCCAATCGAACGACTTGATCGATGGATCGTATCTTGGTTGTTTGGTCGAATTGCACGAAACGTGTGGATACGCACATGCTCGTTCATATCTTTCGATCGAAATTGGGCCAAAACCTCAGCACATGCCCGAGATGATAGGATTTGTTTCATTTGTACGATTTTTCTATTTTTTTCTATTTTTTTCCTTTTTTTTATTTTTTAAAGAAACCGAGGGGCATATTCCCCTCGGAAAAACCGAGGGGAGGCCAAGACCCTTGGAAATTTCCGAGGGGAAAGGGGACCCTCGATTTTGTTGCAAATTATTTTTTTTTATTTTTTTTATTATAAAAAAAACGAGGGTTGTCATTGACCCTCGGTTTTTCCGAGGGGATATTATTCCCCTCGTTTTTTTTTAATTTATTTTGTTTTTTGAATTTCTTTATGTTTTATAAACCGAGGGTATTTTATGCCCCTCGGTTTTTTCGAGGGGCTTTGGCCTTCGAAAAACGTCCCCTCGGTATTACCTTCGGTAATTATGACTGTAAAATTTGGCGCCTGGTTTTCGAGGGGAAAACCGAGGGTAATATATCCCCTCGGAAAAAACCGAGGGACAAGAGAATAAAAATCCTCGGTTTTCCCCTCGGAGAATTACAATTTTTTTGTAGTGATATTATCACGTATAACTATGATATATTATCACTTATAACTGAATGATAATAAATTTTTGTAGGGTGAATCCAGCAAGGTGGACCTAATAAATTGACCGTCCACATTATGTATTGACGATGCTTTTTTAATTTAAAAAATTTGGATTAACTTTCATCCTACATAGTTCACATTTCCTTTAACCGGCGAAAGATGTTCTTAATATTGATATCCCAATTGAAATTTATCCAAGGAAATGAAGGATGAATTTATTTTTCATTGTCATCGTTTGTGTAAACTTGTTTAGGGTGATTTCTTCAATAGTACTACTAAAACTTTAGCCAGACTAATCATCATAAGAAATAAAATAAAAAACAATTTATTTTTATCTTTTAGTAACTTTTTAAGGTTAAAGGAGCGTGGAATCCAAGTTCTAGGTAGCAGACCAGGACATCATTAGTCGTTGTAATAATTGAAGACACATCAGAAACTAAAACAAGATAAATACCAATTGAAAGCAACCAGCACTCAGCAATCAGTGTATATATCAATTGAAACGAATAGGGACATAATATTACAAGTCAAAATAAAACGACAGCACAAACGTTAGTAATTATTTGCCCTCATGTTTAAATCATGGGTAGTTTCTCGACTTGCGGGTATCCGAAATTATTAAAACCAAACCCATCTACCCCAATTCTCAAGGCACGTGAAATCTATAACCCAAAATAAAACAAAACTCCTAGCGTAGACGTAGTGCCCTAATAATATACCAACTCTGTAATTATTTACTACTTGGTAACTTTAATGTCTTTTCATGTGGCATCGTTGTCAATCATCCTTATTGCAATATAAGATAATGAGACAATTAATTTAATCCTAAAACAAGATTATATATTTGCTGTCCGGCTGCTAAAAAATTTACACTAGCCATCTCCACTTGGGTATGAAAATACAGCTCATGCAATCATAATAATTTTTAGTGGGGGAAAAGAGGAAATAATATTGAAAGCAATATATTCCCTCTTGTCCAAGTTTGAATATTACCACTAGGACCAAAAAAAAGTAACATGATACTCCAAGTACTTTTAATTTATTGTTTCGTCCATATATGGTAAGGCTTGTTAGTGGTTTAGGTGTGTGTATATATATTAACCCTAAGTATCATCCATCACACATCCAAACTCCTCAAGTAGAAAAAGTGATTAATTGCATCAAAGTTAATCACTTTGGGCAAATTGAAGGGGGGAAATGGCTCCACTCAAAAGCATCAAGATAGCTTATCCATACCATTCTCCTCCACCACCTCCTCCATGCAACCCTCCACCGCCGCCGCCACCACCACCCCCGCCCGCCACCAACCTCCTCCCATGCAACCCTCCTCCTCCGCCACCGCCACCATGCAACCCTCCGC
>BMAC01000170.1:565497-576394 GCA_014905375.1 Phtheirospermum japonicum
AAACACCAGCTCATCCTCCGTATTTTCCACTACCGCCGTCGGGCCAGCCGGTCTCTCCATATCCGCCGCCGACAGGGCCATCCCCATATTTCCGACGCCTCCCAAACGGCATCACTCCGTTCCCACCCGCCGTCGGACACCACCCTCGGCCGCCGCCTCCGCGCGGCGGGGGCAACGGCCACGACACCACCATCATCGCCGTTTGCGTTTCGCTAGGCGGCTTTTTCTTCCTCGCGTTCCTTGCAGTCGGCCTATTTTGCTTGGCTAAGAAAAAGAAGAAGCCTATTATGGTCCCGGCTGCAGCTGAGCCGTGTGAGCCAGAAGAGGGCGGTGCCGGCGGCGGTGCTCATGGTGGTCCACACTCTCATGGTTAAGCATGCACCAAATGCCCGAGAGCAGAACGGCGTCGTTTTAATATATCCTTGCATCTATTCTTAAACTGAAAGTGTACAAGTGTGAATGTGTTTTGTTTTTTTCCTTTCTTTCTTGGATGCGTGTAGACTGTAGAATGGTGGTTTGGGACACTTAGATTATTTGATTTGTTTGCAAAATAAAGAAATACTATGATTTGTTGGGATTTTTATAATAAAATGGGGACGATGATTATCTCTGTGTTGTCAACGTTGTTTGTCATGTACAATGTATGCCCATCTTCCCTTTCTTCTTCTTGTTCTCGACCATAATCAAAATATTTTTATAAATATATACTACTGGTAAGAGTTGAATCTTTTATTGCATTATTTATATTATCTCACAATTATATTTCAATATATTTGGTAGGTGTCACGTTTATCATCTATGACATCATCTTATACACGTGTTTATTCATTTATTCTTTTGAGCGAAAAATAGTAGGATTTGAGGTCATCATTGCCTCTTGAATGTCTCAATTAGTATTTGCTAAAATCCACAAGCTGCACTTAGTCATGTATGGAAGACAATGGAGCAAAATGCTGTCTAAACGTAGTGTCACACTCAGGGGCGTAGGTATGGGGGAGCCAACCTGGTCCAGGCTCGACACACAATTTTTTTAAAAATAAATTTAAAAATAAAAATTATATGTATTTTAGTAGGAAAAATTCGCCGAGATTGCTATGCTCTCGCACTTTTTCCCCAAAAAAAGCAAAACAAAACATTATAAATCAAGCCTAACAAATTTGTTTTCCATTGTTAATTAAGGTCCAAGTTAAGTTTTGGACAGGTAAGATTGTGTAAGCTGTTAAACCAGTATGGGCTAGACGGAAGAAACTTTTGGGAGCTTTTTTCAAACTTTTACAGCTATTCTCACTTTTTTTTTATTAATCAGCAAAGGAGTCAATTGTCGCTTAAATTGTGGATTTAAATATATACTAAGACCAAAATAAATTATCTAATGCAATTTGAAGGCTGCCGTGAATTAAAGTGTGAGACTTTGATAGTCATATGGGTGATGTCACGAGGAAGACTATTTTTAATATAAAGTGTTTTATTTGGGGGCATTTGAATAATTAGTAGGTCTTGGGTGAGACCGGTCTTATACAATAAAATTATATCAGTTCGTAAGATGATTCATACTTAGGAAACAACCCAAAATCCGGACCCAATAGCCCAAAATTGGACCCAACCCCCTTCAATTTTTCAAATTTACCGAAAAAATAGTAAAAAAAAATCAGAAAATTCTGAAAAATTAGCAGGTTGATACGCAACAATAAGACGAACAATCGTACTGCCCAGAATTGCAAAACGATGAACAACGGATATTTGATAAAAATTTTCAAACTAGCCAGAAAAATAGTAAAAAAAACCGAAATTTTTTGAAAATTTGCAGGTTGATGCGCAATAATAAGACGAACAATCGTACAGCCCAGAATTGCAATACGATGAACAACGGAAATTTGATTAATTTTTTCTAATTTCTTTGGAATATTTGGTGAATTTTTTCAATATTTCAAACTAGTTGGGAAAATAGTAAAAAAAAAGAAAAAATTTGAAAATTTGCAGGTTGATGCGCAATAATAAGACAAACAATTGTACAGCCAAAAATTTCAATACGATAAATAACGAATATTTGGTGAATTTTTTCAATTTTTCAAATTGGTCGGAAAAATAGTAAAAAATCAAAAAATTCTGAAAATTTGCAGGTTGATGCGCAACAATAAGACGAACAATCGTACAGTCCAGAATTGCAATACGATGAACAACGGATATTTGGTGAATTTTTTTAATTTTTTTGGGAAATTCGGTGAATTTTTTCAATTTTTTAAACTGGCTGGAAAATTAGTAAAAAAAAAATAGAAAAATCTTAATATTTGTAGGTTGATGCGCAACAGTAAGACGAATAAAATCGTATAACCTAGAATTGCAATACGATGAACAACGAATATTTGGTAATTTCTTTTAATTTTTCAAATTGGCCGGAAAAATAGTAAAAAATCAGAAAAATTTGAAAAATTTGCAGGTTGATGCGCAACAATAAGACGAACAATCGTACAGTCCATAATTTATCCTCTGTAAGTTTCTACCTTTTTTTTCATTTTGGAAATCATCTCGAAAGAGCAAGAGTAAAAAAAAAAGCAATGATTCAAAGTACTCTAACTCTATGTAAAATCCCCTTCAAAAATAAAATAGAGGCAAAAGATACCAAAGCGGTGGTCTTGTATCAGACTGCCTGTCTTCTTGTAATTAGATCCCCAAGTTTTTTTACTTGAGCATCCAAATCTGGGCGATTCAAGCACTTCGATAGAAGGTTTAAACTATTTGTGTGATTAATTTATAGTAAATTGAATCACAAGAATACTCAGATGGTTAAACACAACAGATATTCAAAGTCATTGTAACTCTAAACCTCAAAATACCCCTGTCTCATTTGAAAACTTTTATTTCTTATTTTTACACTTTTTTTTCTTTGTAAAAATAGTTTAATTATATTATGTTCGTCGTATGTAACAACAAAACAACATCTTCATTTGTATTCGTTTATATAAAACTAATTAATTAATAAAATTATTTGTCAATTTTTGAGATTCGGTCCTTGTGGAAGTCAACCTTGCTCGCTGCATACTACATCTACTTCGTACGCTTGCGATTAATAGGGTATATTAACGAACAAGTTTCTATTACTCGACGGCCCCTAAATTGGTAGCAGTATACAATTATATAATAAACTATTGTTTAAATTTATATAATTACTTAATGAATTAAAAAAATTAAAAATATTATAGAATAATAATATAAGTCATTAAAAAATATAATTAAGTTAAATAAATATGTAAAAATAAATACTTGTCATCCATAACTAGATAATGTATTTAAAAATGAATAACATGACAAAAATGTTATAAAGTATTATAAAATAAATCTCAAGAAACTTTAAAATTAGATAAAAGTATAATAATATGTGATTAACTTTAAAATAATAATAAAATTTTATATTATAATTATGTGATTTATAATTTTCAGTACTATATTGTGCCATTTTATAATAATTATATGTTTTATTTCTTTATGTTTCATATTTTAAATAATACTTTAGAATTTTTTGATTTTTCCACTAATTTTATTAATTTTCCAGATATATTTTATATGTTTTGTATTTTTTATAATTTTTTAATCTTCAAATTTATTCAATAAGTATTTATAATTTGACTGTAATATATTTATTTATCTTATATGATTTAGTATTTTATGGAAATTATTTTTAATATTTATATTTTATAAAATTTTATTTTTATTTTTAAAACCACTTAGAATCTATTTATAGATTCTTCTTTATTTATTTTAACCAATTTATAATTAGTTAAATTCATAAACTATCACTTGTTGGTATATTATAGATAACCAAGCATATAATATTCATAATTTATCACTTGTCGAAGTTTTATGGATGAACAAACATATAAAATCCTTAAATTGATATCAAAAATCACGCGTGATAATTATAACATATAAAAATCATGTTATAACTATTAAAAAATTATGAGTCAGTGAAATGCATAAATTCAAACTTAACCTCCTCTTAGTGACTTAATTTTCTATCCTGATGGAATAGTAGAGAACAATATAAGGGGCCTTAATTTTTTATATTAATGAATAAAGTAGAAAACAATAGTATAAGTAGTATATTGAACAGCATAACCATATACACCCTCCGATTCATATTAAGTGTTGTTTTAGAAGTTAAATTTTGCTTCAAAATAATTGTCGTTTTAGAATTTTTTACCCATTTTTTTCAACTTTATCCCTACTCATTTAAATAAACAAAATACATTTATGGTAATAAAATAACTATTAGTAAAGAGATAGGAGAGTTTAATTAGGAATATTATTAATTGATTAAGGGCACATTAGTCAAATTTACATTTTCATTAATTTTAGACATAAATTCTAAAATGACATTTAATAAAAAACGGAGGGAGTATTATTTGTATATTTATCATTTAAATTTTCTAATTAATTTCAGGATACTTACTAAAATTATTTCACTTAATTAAATTCAATTATATAATAATATGATAATACAATTATACTTAAAATATGTTGATCACTCTATTTAGAAAATAATAATTTCCAACATAGTAATATACCTTCTTGTTGGATAATTTTATCCAATCACATCAAGTAAAACAAACGGATCCTAAGAGTAGTTTTTATCCTATAAAAATTATCATGAGCCATAATGCTGAAATCGAGTGATTCAAATTTCAAGGGAAAAATACATAATTACCATTATAAAAACAATATTTTCCTCTCATCACCAACACTAATAAATAAGTATTTTTATTAAAAAGGTGGTATCCAGTGTTCATAATTACCCCTCTTACTTCAGGACGCTTACTCAATCAATGTTTGGATCCGACTCTACCTGAACTTTTTTGATCTTTTATGATTTGTCCCAACATTCCTCACTTATCTGACTATTACCGAGTACTCCTTCCGTCCCAAAATGATGGTCCTGCGGTTGGTTTCACACATATTAGGAAATAAGTAGTTTATATAGTTAAGTCATTAATTTAGTTAGTATTTTTCAATTATACCCTTCTTGGATTTATTAATATCAATTAATTATTATAAAAATCAGTGTTGGAGTTAGTATATTTGTTATTGGAATAGTAAAACTAGTATTTCAAAAATATTAATCAGGGGTATGTGTGGAAATGAAGAATTAATGATATGTTAAATATGGTAACTGGACTATCTTTGTGAGACGGACGAAAATGGAATACTGAACTATTTTTGTGGGACGAAGGGAGTAATTTTTTTTGGATATCAAACGAAACTCCTCAAGAGGTAGTTTTAATGTGGCCAATTCCCCCTACGCTAACTAATTGTCCACCATTTCCAAATTTGATTCATATGTTATGTCTCTAACTAATTGTCCACCATTTTCAAGTATGATTGTGCCTAAGGACATACGGTTGAATTTCTTCTTTTTTTTTATCAATCAAACCCAAAAATTATAAATAAACGAAAACCAATTCATAAAATAAGATTTTAATCAAGAAGTTGATAAAATCACAAAAACAGAATAAATCGAAGAACAACTCAGGAAACAAAAATTTTAATCTAGAAGTTGGTATTTTATCAAGAAAAACGTTGAAAAAAAAATAAATTGTGAAACCCTAAACAAAAAATAAACGAAGAACAACCCAGGAAACAAAACAAAAAAAGAAACGAAGAACAATCCATAAAACAAGAATTTTTAATTAAAAGAAGTTGAAAAAATCCCAAAAAACAGAATAACCAAAAAATAACCTGAAAACAAGAATTTTAATCAATAAATTAATATTTTATCAAAAAATTGTTTTGATGAAAATTAATAAACGATGAAACCTAAAACGAAATGCAACCTATAAAACAAGAATTGTAATCAAGAAATTGATAAAATTCGAAAACGAATAAACGAAGCTTTAAGTGTCGTATATTATTAGCAAATAAAAGCCAATCTTGCGTGAAAATAAAAAAGAAAACTGCATATATATATATATATATATATGTGTGTGTGTGTGTGTGTGTGTGTGTGTGTGTGTGTGTGTGTGTGTATAGGATTGGGTTCAAATGAGAATCCCGTTAATATATGTGAACCTATGGACCAATCTTGACCTTAGATCTAATAATATGTGTAGACCAAATTTTTTTTATTTTTTTATTTTCATTAAATCAATTATATGGTAGAAAAGGGTGTATATGTAATTTTACAAAGGTTATGAATCAGATTAAAACCCAAAACAATTCCCGTATCTCTCCCAAACCCCAGAACCTTGAACCCAAAAAAAATCATCCGCCGCCTCCACCACAAAATCGTCCAGCGGCGGCGTTCTCTTCATCTGCTCCTGAATCCTCCTACTTCGACTAGTCGACGCCCCGACGACGTGGAGATGGTGATGCGGCCGTGTCGACGTGGAGATGCGGCCGCGCGGCGAGTGCGTTGCCCGCCGATTGAACAGCCGCAGCGAGGCGGTGTTGAGATGCCACTGGTTGGTGTTGGGCGTCGGCGAGGCGGGCTACGCATTTGTTTCCTCCATGGCGGTGGTTCGGCAACAAGGAAACGGCGGCAGCGAATTAATTTTCGGGTTGTGTTGATAAAGTACGGTTTCGTTTGACTATGGGATTTGGGAGAATTATAAATGGTGTTTGTGTGTGGGATTAATTTGGTGTACTGTGTATGGCAGATCGGAGCAATTCAAGCTGTATCACGCGAGGCTTATTTTACTGCTGTGGAAAGTGAGTTGCTGATTTAATATTATTTTGCGATTTTTTATTTTTTCAGTTATATTTTATTTTTTTATGTTTATGTTGAATTGAATATTGATGTTTACATTATTTGATTGATTAGGTTCTAGTGGAGATGCAACCATTCCCCCTGAGACTGGAGCCTCCAAGAGACACCATCGGTTCCCGGGCCTTAGAGGTATTGTTTACGACAATATGAACAAATAGTTTTCCTGATTTGAAGACAGGATTATTACGATTTTATTGTTGAATGTAATTCCCTTGCTAATGTTCTTGGTTTTTAGTTTTTTTTTATTATTATTAATCTAGATATGCCACTTGCTCTGGATCAGTTAACCCATGCTTGTTAGAGGACACTATTAAGAAATAATTCCAAGTTTGATGCCTTGAACTGCGAAATGGGTTTTGAGTCTTGTGGATCCATGATTGAGTTGACTTTTGCTGTTAGAAGGAAAATTGTGACATGCATGGCCTGCATGGGGTGGCTCCGGCTTAAAACGAAGGAGGAGAGCGGTGGTGGCGCTCGACTTAAAATCGTCGGCGGTCTATGGTGGCTCGGATGGCTACGATGGTGAAACTCGACGACGATGTTGGCCGATTATTTTTTCATTCAAAAAAAGCAGTGTTTAGTGTAGTTCAAAAGCACTGTAACAATATTAAAAAAAGCACTTCAAATATTGCACAGTGCAATTACATGTCCAGATTCATTGTGCTTTTTTATACAGTACTGTAGTGCTAAAATCAGTCATGTGCGATGCTTTTACTATCCAATTTTTTTAATTTAATTATATATATGTTTTTTACTTTTTTAAACATGCAATATGTATCTTAAATTGTAGATCTTGAGAATGTGATAAATTTGATATATATTTCATTCCAGACGAATAAAAATTGAAAAAGTTATGGTTTGTTGAAGATTTGAGTTTCATTTCAAAATTTTGAATTTGCAGTTTTATCACGAAATTTGCGATGCTTTTTTATACAATCGTAGTGTTTTTTTTCTTAATCTATTGTACTTTCTAAAAAACAATGTAGTGCTCTTTGCAAACGTTGATATATGTCCAAAATACCCTTTTAATTAATTAATGTATTTTTTTATATTATTACCATGCTGACATGTCATGATCTCAACCATCAAGATCAACCAATCTAATGGTCAAGATGAGTCACTAGGTTCACGTATAATGACGGGTTCTCATTTGAACCCAACCCTATATATATATATATATATATATATATATATATATATATATATATATATATATAACTACATCGCATCGTAAACTGGAAAAAAGAAAATTAAAGGTAGTATCCTCCATTCTGTTAATTGTGTTAACTATTAAAGATGATGTGTCGCAACGAGAGTAATCCGGGGCTGATTTGGACCAATCAGATTAAGCTAAAAGTGACGTGTCGTACTGTGGTTCATAGGGGGTTTATTTTGGGATGAGACCAAAATTCTGACCCCTTTATAAATAACAACTTTTTTTTTTTTTTTGTTAAATTGTTCGGCCCACCTTTTTTTCTCCTTGCTTTTTCTTCTCCTTTTTTTTCTCCTCTTTTTGTCTCCGCCTCATTCTTCTTATTCTTTTCTTTTCTTCTTCTTTTTTCTTCTCTCCTTTTAATCAGTCGCATCCCTCAAAGTGGTTTTTTCTATTTTTTTTTCTACTCTTAAATTATGTTACATTCTGTAATTTTTCTACTCTTAAATTTTCCTTTTAATCAGTCGCATCCCTCAAAGTGGTTTTTTCATTAATGAACACAGGTGAACAATGAATCTTTTTTTTTTAGTTCTGGAAATACTCGATTTATCAGATGATAGGTTGTTCGATCTGTTGTGATGAGTTTATGAAAATATTTTTTTTCGCGATTCAATTTTAATTTTACAAAGGTGGGATTTTTATTGATATGGATATGAAAATATATTTTTCCGCGATTCAGATGTCACCTTCTCGAATATTGTTCACCTAATATTCAAATTTGTATTTATCATCGATTTTGTTTTTTTTATAATTTTTTGATTCTGATTATTCTCGATCTGGGAAAATTTGAAAAAAACAGATCGGGAAAAACAGATCTGAAAAATAAAAATAAGATCTGTAATTTTTCTTAATTTTCTTCTAAATTTCTGCAGATCTTTTTTTTTTTTTTTTTTCCGTTCAGTTCTGTTTTTCAAATTGTCGAAGATTTCAAATCCCCTTGCTTTAGTATGAGATTTAATAATATTTTGTTAATTTTTTTTATCAAAATTGTTTCTCTAATTTTAGGCCATATATTTCGAAGAAAAACAAATCAAGCAATCAATCGGGCACGATTACAAAAAAGTGGTTGTCGGGGCCGTTTTAGGGTTTTTTTCCGGTGGAATCGGATCTTCGGCGACAGTGAGAGGGTGGCGATCGATTTTGGGTTTGTATTTTCTCGACTTGATGCCTCGGATTATCGGATCTTTTTTTTTTTGTCAGAGAAATATGGTGTTATGGTTGTCTTAGTTATTATCTCCTGTTGTTTCTGCTACAGGTAACTTAACATCTCTAGCAGTCTCGGTTGCTGCTTTGGGAACTATGAGTTATAGATATATGTGGTGGAAGGTTCGAAGCATACATTTTACACTTATTTTGTTTCCTGAGATCATATTTCTAATTTGATTGTTATTTTCTTTGAGTATTATATTTTATGCTGCCAAATGTGTGACTTGAAAACTAATTTATCTCTCTGGTCTTTTGATCCCTTTTATTCTGTCTTTTGACTGTTAGGGAATGTATGTGACGATGCACAACATGGAAAATATTGTGTCAAACATGACAAAACATTTGGATCATTTGTCTGAGGCTCTTGCTGTAAGTATATAACTTTTTGTCTGAAGCATGTTGCTTCCTAATTAAAGGGACACTATTTCTCATGTTTTTTGCTATGTTATATTATTGCAATCTTAAGGGTCTATTTATATTAAAAATTATGAGATTCTTATGTAGCTTTTAATTATCCATATAGATTTCTCACCAGGCTAAAAAAGGCAAATAACTCAAAGAACTCACTTTAATTGTTATTCACATATAAAAATAACAATAATAATTCAGATGAAAATTAATATCAGATGAAAATATAGTCAAGAAAAAAATATTTTTATTTATATTTACAAAATAGAAATAAAAAATATGTATATGGGTATTTCTTTGCAATAATCATTAGTATTATTATCCATAGTAAAAATAATTATATATATAGGTATAGGATCATGTGAGAATGGATCCGTAGGTGAGAAATGAGAATGAATCCTAACCACTAAATTTAATGCTTGTGATTAAAAATACTCGGTGGCATTTTAGTAAATAATAGGCATTTTTTAATTAAACGTGTGGCCCTTCTCATTTTTGCCACGACCTTCATCCCGATTGCCAGCCAAATCCCATTTCACAATTTTCGTCTCACCCCCATCGCGAAACCCAGCTCCGGAAACCCACCTGTGGTTCTTTCCTCGCCGCTCTCCGGCGACCTGCAATTCATAGCATCCTCCTCCAATAGACTCTATCTATCCATCCTCACATTCAAATTTGTTAAACCCGTTCTCAATCTTGCTAATCGAAGAATTTCTGAAAAAGGGGGTTCCGATCCCCTTTTGCATAAAAATGGCATCTCGTCGGACGGTGCTCTTCCAGCCGAATTGGAGGTGCACCAACCTCCTCCATTTCACGCTGATGACAACCCAGGGGTCAACTTCAAGAAACGAGTTCCAATTGTGGCCAATTCGACGATTTCCCGTCGCTGATCAGGTTTCGTAATTTTTATTTTTAAGTTAAATTTAGAAGGTTTGTATACATTGATATTTTTTTTTCTTCCCCCCTTTTCCTTAATTTTCTTTTCCTCAGTAGTATGTTGGGCTTTATATTATGCTCTGCTGGTGAAGTTTTTTTGTTTATAAAGTTTGAGTGAAAAAGTTTTGGGTCATAATTCTTAGATGTGGAAAAGTTTGTTGTACATGTCTGTTTTTGGCATATAATTTGGGAATATCAGTGGTAGGTAAGTTTACTGGAATCTTTAAAGTGAAATTGGCTTTTGGTCATTAATTAAAAGATTTACTTTACCCTTTCAGCAATGCTGTGGCGGGTGAGTGGCAAAACCTCGTTTGGCTCTGATTTTACACGGAATCGAGTCTTGCAACAACTTATCCATGGCTGATAACTCCGAAGAG
>BMAC01000170.1:592461-604500 GCA_014905375.1 Phtheirospermum japonicum
GGTAAGAAAGTCAAAATATTAAATAATATAAAATAAATTATTAATTATTAAATCACGTATTTATGAAAATACATGACTCAACAATCTCACGCTTTTTGTCTTTCTTGGCCAAAATATATATGATGAAAATACCAAGTATGAAAATTGTATAATCACCAAAAATACTCCCCCTAAGTCGCTGCAATTAAACATAAGACTTTTAAGAAGAATGCTATGACATACGGGACAACATTGCCAAAACTAAATAAAAACAAGCCTTAATAACTTAGGGCAAAAGGTCATAGTCATCCACGGTAAAATAGATAACATGATGATAAACATAAGGAAAATCAAACATAGTTTATCCAAAGAAATATAAGTCATTTCTTATGGAAAGAGATCATCGAACTCTGAAGTAGGGCCAATTCATTTCGTCACATCAATAGCTTCAAAGTCGAACTCCATTCCATCATCATCTTCATCATGGAGGCCAGTAGGCATATCAGAGTTTGAAGATGGACCAGTTCCCCTTGAATGCGACGTATGATTTGCAATGACATCCGCAATGGCATCGACAGTAGCATCCGCAAACTAATCCAACTCCCCCTAAATTTGGAAACGCCCCCTGAACTAGGCACATTCTCTCGACCGGATTCTGCAGAACCAACTATATCTCCCTCATTTTGCCTAGAAAGAAACAAATACGTAAAATCAGGTAAAGAAGTTGAGAACAGAGAGTAGTAAAATAAGCAATAGCCTCAGTAGCATACTGCAGTTGACCTAGTAAAACTGAACGAGGTACTAGATTCAACAAGCTCTGGACAGACTCCGTAGGTTCACGAATGCCAGTGGAGATGTGGTCGGCATCCACGAATAGCATCCGTAGGAGCATCCGGGATGGCATTTGGAGCGACATCAAGAGTAGGAGCAAAAAGATCATCTGGAACAGAAGCCAGCAGGAGCATCCTGACCAGAGTAGACTACCAGAATATCACCCAACCGATTCTTAGCATTAAGGATCAATGGGGTGACTGAAAACACGTTCGAATGTCCGAGTGGGAACCAGACCTTGAGACACAAAACACTTTGAAAATCAGATTGGGAAATGGAAAATCCCACTTCTTCAAAGGAGAATGGGGCGAAGAATGTGATAGCATCAAAGGCATGGGCCGCCAAAACTGAACGATATTAGTCGGTGGAGGATGCGAAACATGAAGATCGATTGTCTCTGGAGTTATTTATTCATAGGCGTCAAGTTGCTGTAACATACTTTATGCAGAAAGTAGTAAATTGAAGTCAACCGCGAGGAAGGGAACTGAGTCGACCACTCGGCGGTAAGGTCATTTTTCAAGAATTTGATCATTCGAGTGAAATTTTCTTCCTTGGGGTCTTCATCCACATTCGGAGTCTCAAACAGGTCATTGATTAGGGCTGGAGTGAAGTTAAAAATCTCCCCACATACATGCACACGCCCATATCTCGGTGAATTCGAATCACCCACCTTCGCACTGAGTTTGGGATAAAACTCATACACCATAACCTGCTCAAACGGTGAAATATCTTCAATGGTGTGCATGAGTTGCCAAATCTAAAAAAACTTATCAAAGTTATAAGTTTGGAATGTTGGTAAGTGATGACACTTCTACTTGATCAAATATTGGATAACAAACATCTTATACATATCATGAAGCTAACACTACTGCAGAAGTAGATACAAAGGCGCCCTCATCCACGGCGGTTCTGGAAAAACCGCCGTTAAATACTTTTTTACGGGCGGTTTTCCAAAAAACCGCCGTTAAATCGGTCATTTAACGGCGGTTTTCATAAAACCGCCGTAGAATCGTATATTTTACGGCGGTTTTATGAAAACCGACGTTAAAACTGAACTAAATTAACGGCGGTTTTAAAGAAAGCGCCGTGAATTAACAAGTATGCACGGCGGTTCCTTAAAAACCGACGTTAATTAGTTAATACGTTAATTATTGCGATAGATTTAACATCGGTTCTATGAGAACCGACGTGAATAAGATGACATTAACGGCGGTTTCATAGGAACCGCCGTAGAATAGTACGCTGCCATGTCACCGATCCTCGTCCTTATCAAGCAATAATTTTGGGTCGTTGATCAGTATCTGATCCAACGATCTGGATTAAATATTAAATCAAAAAATAATTAAATTAAATAAAAAATAAACATAAACAATAAACTAAAAAACCCTAATCTACTTTCACTATTACCTCCGTCTATCCCTCTCTCTAGATTTCATCATCATCCGAATACGATGGCCATGTCTCGATTTCTCTCCCAATCCCTGCCCCGTTCCTCTCCCCATTATCCGGCCGCCGCCTTAATGAGCCATCACCGCCACCACTCCAGCAAAAGCCGTCGCACGCAGGTTAACGAGGTGACGGAGATCGACCAGGCCTCCTCCTCGTCGGCCGGTCCGGTGGGTGAGGCGGCCGCCGAGATCATCGCCCTCGGCATCAAAAGGATCGAGGACGCCATCCACAACATTATCATTCGCCGCTCCGCACCGGATTGGCTCCCCTTCCTCCCCGGGTCCTCGTACTGGGTCCCGCCCTGTGCCTCCGCCGTGCGCAGAAGCGGCGCCGCTTCCCAACACCGCGCCGAAAGCATGATCGATGTCGTCGGAAAATTAGCTGCCTTGAGTGTGAAAAGTAACCAGGGGCTACCGCTTGATTTGCTGTCGGAAGATGAGGATATGTCGTTTACTTCTACCAAGGGATGGCCCGCCTCTTCTTTTTACATCGAAGGTAATCGATTTGATCTCGATTCTGTTTTCGACCGAAATAGATATATGGAAAGATTGAAATTTGGTCTGTAATTCTGATTCAGGCGTTTGGTGGGATTGTGAATTCTGGATTAGTTTCTGAATATAATCTCTTTATTTCCCAATTCCATCCAATTGAAACCCAATTGAATAAGCTACCCTTCATTGGTTCATATTAGGGGATATTGTTTGTAATTCGGAATATATTTTGAATTCCTTCTTGAAAGAGATTCGTTTTAGGAAAACACACACATTAGAATAAGAGTTCGAGAATGTCGAGAGATGGTTGAAAGAGCTTCGATACCACACGGACCAGAATATTGTGATCATGCTTGTCGGCAACAAGGCCGATTTATGCCACCTCCGTGCCGTCTCGAAACATCTATTTTTGTTGGATGATTGATGTTATCTGAGCTCTAGTGCTTTACTTAATTGTTAAGTACGTATTTCTTCTCAGTTGAAATCCTTGGCCTGTAATGCATCTGTGTTATGCTTTCAAATGCAGGTGTCAATTGCATTCACAGAAGCTTTTGGTCTCTCGCTTTAATATCCCTTACTATGAATCCAAGAACCTCTGAGGCATCTAGGAGGTCCAAAAACATTCAGGGGGAGGGCCCGAACTTGACAAGAAGAGGAATCCCATCACTAAGGTACATTTTTTTTTTCTAAATTATCTAGCCTATGATAATTGTGTTGATGGGGCTCAGGGTTGTTGTTTTTGTTGTGTTTCTGTGAAAAGTATATAAATCATATTTGTTATGTATCCATGTGTTGTAGTGTTCTATATTGTTTATAATCCATCTTTATTTTGATTGTGTCTCTGTTAATGTAATTGGTTACACATTCTTTTGATATCTTTATAGGCTCCATGACAACCTTGGAACGGTTTATTCATCAGATTTTCTATGTATTATAACGCCTCTGATCCCATTGTATTTTCTTTATTTATCTATGCAGTTTTTTTATTTATTATTATTTATTATTTATCAAGTATGCTCGACTATGATGAATTCTAAGCTCACTTTTGAACATTGCAACAGATAAATACATGTAATGGATTTTATTGCGACTCGTTTTCTCCGAACAGATAAATACATGTAATGGATTTTATTGCGACTCGTTTTCTCCGAACAGGCCTTATAAGCCCACTATGTGGATTGAAGCTTGGACCGGCTGGTAATTATAATCTGGACTCTTAATTTTATCTTTTTATTATTATTTTTAATTATTATATTGTCACAAAAATTGTTGGGGGGTCATTGGGCATGGTGGGTGGGGGACTAGGATGAGCTGGTGGGATAGTTAGCAATGGTTTAGGTGGGGGGTTATTGGATGAGGAAATAGGAAGAACCAAGAAAAAGAAATGGGAAAAAAGAAGTTTAAAAGAGTAACTTTCTTAAGGGGTAATTATTTTCTTGGGTGAATGTTTCATTGATAGTTTAGAAGGGTAATTACTAAATAGGCAATAATTTAGATGCAAAGTTGCCGTCTACTTATTAAATAAATATGGCCTGTCAATCCTGCGTGGGATGAATGTACTTTTCCACCATCATGATTTCAATTCTGGGCTTTATTTGGGAAAGGAATAAAGGAGTTGTGGCTGTGAAATTTATTTTACGACTTAATGTTAATTGATTATCCTACAATTTATACATTGAATCAGGATTCAACCAAATTCCATAAGTACACACTAATCATATTCCACCAATTATCACAGCTACCATCTGTCATCTCATGATGATCGCATATCCCATCTGACAAAACAAATAATCCTGAGTTGATATATAATGTATTGAAGAAATACTAATCACAAGTGATAAGTAATTGGGAAATGCAGGTTTATTTAAGTCTCTTACTGCAGATTGATATACAGTGTACTGCATAAATACAATCTCAGTGTCACCTTCATCCCTTTCTGAGTATGTTTTGTATAGTTTTTGAAATCAGGAACGTGTGCATTTATATTGGTCTGAACTGATTCAATAAAGAGTTTTCTTGTATGTGTTCTTGATTTTTTATTATTTTTTAAAAAGTTAATTTCCAACTGATTCTCATCTCATGCATCATCATTCTAAAGTTAATATCAAACTACTTTCATGTTTAGGGGAAACATGAGGAGACGATCAAAGAGTGTACTAAGGCATTAGAGCTGAATCCTACATACATGAAGGCTCTTCTAAGAAGAGGAGAGGCTCGTGAAAATCTTGAGCAATATGAAGAGTCAATTGCTGGTAAAGTTCATGCAAGACGTCCAAAATTACTGCTTAGTATAATCAATAATTGTTGTGTGTTATTGCCACATTATTAATAGAGTGTTGGGTGTCAAGCACTGAATTCTTTGATTTACGCTCTCTCTCAGCTCCAACTTGTGTGTGTATGATATGTTTTTTCTGCGGATAGCCATTTTTTTTTTCATTCCACGGAGTCTCATGTAATTTACACTGAGGGCACTTTTCCTTGTGGCTGATATGGCTTTTTCTGTTGCCCTTTTTTTTTTGGGTGCCTGAATAGTTCTGTTTCTTCACTTGCAGACATGACTAAAATCTTAGAGTTGGATCCGTCAAATGACCAAGCTAGGAGAAGTATCATCCGATTGAAGCCATTAGCTGATGAAAAACGTGAAAAGATGAAGGAAGAGATGATAGGTAGCTAAAGTTTATTTGTCTTTGCATGGCGTATTTATTCTTAATTTTTTGCCCGTCGCTTGTGATTAGGATATGTGGGCTGCTCCTTACCTTATAGGTGTTGTTGCAATTGAGTTATTGTTTCAATACTTGCACTTGCAATCACAATCTAATATGTGCATTCACATGAAAAAGAGATGGATCCATTAGAAACTTTATATGATATGAGGATCAACTTAACTAACAAAGAATTTGTAGGGTTGGGAATTCATTGCTGTTCTGGTATGTACTGTTGTATTAATAGTTATATTGTTTTGTAACAAACCTCTGAATATAAATGGGTTTACTCTTTGAGTGCAGGTAAACTGAAAGAAATGGGGAATTCAATTCTGGGCCGTTTTGGAATGAGTGTCGACAACTTCAAAGCTGTCAAAGATCCAAATACTGGTTCCTATTCCGTTTCATTTCAACGTTAGGTGTACTTTACCTACATTTATATTGGATATAATGGAAATGAGTGACAAATAAGACTGGTGTTTGAAATATGCTGCACTTTTGGGTTACTTCTATCTGTGGAAATTTTTATTCTAAGGTATCTCATCTCATCTCATCTCATTTTATCTGTTGGAAATATTGCACAATTATATCTGTTGATGAATTGATTTCTTGTTTTCCTTGGAACTATATACATAATTGGGACAAGTATACTCAGTGTATGGCATGTGTGAATCTGATCAATATCGTCACTCAAAAACTAACAGGGGAAAATTAAAAAATTAGTCTCGTGTCTATACGGGTACTGTTGCAATATAATTCCTGAAATTTGAAGTTGCCATCTTTATCCTATATCTTGTTTTTTCCAATTGGTTACAACTCTACTTATACGGACTGCCCTTTGTAGCCAATTATTAGACAAAACTATTACTTTTGTTGAAGGCAAACATTGTTGCATGCTTAAAACTGCAGTTTCAAATATCATCGGAGTAATATTGCGCATACTAGTCTAGTAGTTCCTAGTTGATCATCATTGGTAGTAGGTACACAAGATTTTGGTCTGGAGACAAAAGCAAATATACTTTACGGACTTAGCACTCACAGTTGGTATATGACTTCTATTCTGAAATTAGTGTACAGTAACATGATAAACATTTAGCTAACGGAAATTGAAAAGTGAAAATCCAAACAATGGATTATAAAGTCAAATCCAAAATTTTGTTCGGCTCTTTTAAAAAGTAATTTTCTGTTGTTTTTTTTCAGGCTTATGTATTTTCATTCGGGCCAGGTAAATGCGCGGCTTTTCTTTCAAACTTCGATAGTAATTCGGCTGTAAGAGTGATTTTCAACGACATGCACTACAATTTACCTGCTTGGTCGATTAGCATTCTTCCCGACTGCAGAAGTGTAGTCTTTAACACTGCAAAGGTTGGGACGCAAACTTCAAAAATTCAAATGTTGGCAGCTAATCCTCAGTTGTGGTCTTGGGAGATATCTAACGAGGATACAACTTCAGTAGAAGATAGCTCGGCTTTTGCAGCGATCGGGCTTTCATTTTATTGAAGGATTATATTTGTAAAAGATAAAGGTACTAAGGGACGGGAGATGGAGCAAGCAAGAAGCCTCGATTCTGGTCCCGGGGTCAACAGTTAGCTCGTACGAGGTCTCGATGTGGCGTTCGCTTTAGTTAGAAATGCGAAGATGCTTCATTTTATTTTTTAGTCTCTTGTTTTTAGTCTTATTTTTAGTGTTGAACAGTTCATGAATGCTTTTGATGGAAATTATTAATTATATTGGAGTATTAATTCTTAATTTATTTATTTGAAATAATCAATATATTCAAAATATTCATTATCGGCAATTTTGGTGCACCTGCTTTCATTTCATTTTTTTTTTAAATTTTTTACTACTTTCTAGAAGGTAGTTCTAAAACACCAACGTAAAATATTCGTTCTGGAAAACAGACTTTTTAGAAGGTATTTCTAAAAACCGCCATAAAAATGCTGCATTCTACGGCGGTTCCACCAAACAAACCGCCGTTAAATCCCACTTTTTTACGGCGTTTTTCAAAACCGCCGTAAAATTTAACGGCGGTCGATATAAAGGCGGTTCAAAAATCGCCGTTAAAACCCTCCAAAAACCGCCGTTAATTAGCTGTTTTGCAGTAGTGTAACTAAATTACATAAGTTAAGAATTTAAACTAGGGTTTACATGACAAGGGAAATGTAAAGGCTTGGAGGAAATGGAACAAGTCCAAATTCCACAAAGGAAGGTTGTTTTTAGGTGGATAATGGGTGGGAATCATATATGGGTAGATAAGGGGCAAAATGGTCTTTCTTTCGCCAAAACCACACATCCTCAGCGTTGCAGTCGATCGACTGCCTTGTTCAAATGCTTCAGCTACTGCTGAGCAGTTAATCGACTGAAATCCAGTCGATCGACTGACAAAAATACGAAATCAGCCATCGATGTCTTCATATAAAATCTATCCCTTCCTCTTGGCTTTCATTTGGCATTTGATTTGTGTCATTTAGAATTTTTCTCCGAGAGTTATGGGCTCCGCACCAAAACCTTCCACAAGCGAGGCCACGACGAACTGTCTCCACTTAAAGCTGCTTTTTACCATTCTTAGACCCAAAATTTGGAATGTTGTAAACACAAGAGTTTTAGAAATTTCTCTCATATTTCCAATGATATAAGGTGGAGGCAAATGGCACTAGTGGTTTTGGAGTTATGCTTGTATTACGACAACTGATATATCCACCGAGCGAATGCGTGAGGTGACGATGACTATGGCCACATTTCTCGTCATTTCCGGTCGATCCTCGCACCAAAGATATTTCGTGGATTGGCAATGAGTTTCTTGGGTTTGAATCATCTTCCGCTCTCGTCGTGGGCCCACTTTGACCAAAGTTGACCTTCAAAACAAAAACTAATTAAAAAAAAACTAAGAAAATATAAGAAAAACTACTAAAAACAAAGAAAACACTACAAAACCTAAAACTATCAAAATAGGCCAAAACGACTCCTAATATCCATAAATTCAAGCAAAATACATGCAAACGCAACACAAAAAAGTAACAAAAATGCGTACAAAAAAGTACAAATCAATCCACAACAAATGAAAATTCAAAATGATTCAAAATCAGAATTTTTATGAAGTGCTAAATTCCCAGATGTACATATATACTTGATAAACGACATGACGACTTTTATACACGTGGCATTTAATATTCCATAGAAATATAAAACACTATCTTAGAATGTAAAGTTCAATTCGGTTTTGTTAGTGCAAAATGAAGCCCGACCCTCTCAAAGATAGGGTCGAGTTGGGCTCATATATTATAGGCCCAAAAAACACCGAGTCGATTGGCCCTGCCCAAGTGCCTAAAGGAATTTGCACACAAAATATATACTATATACATGAACCGGGCTGGAAGATCATGGGCCATGAACAGATCTCTAGTCTAGGCCCATTGGACTCGAGTCGGCCCGACCCAACCATTTCTACCAGAAACGACTATAAATCAGAGGATCACTCGTGACATTAGAAACATACAAGGAAAAAAACTAATTTCTGAAAACTATTTCTTTAGAATAAAAGTTGGATATATAACTAAGTATATTTACACATGCCATTCATTCAAATGATGGAATGTGAAATGTAATAGAAAATTGAAATAGAAAATCTGAATCCCCCAAACAAGAATTAGGATTATGAATATGTCACGAACATAAGTACCAACGTGTGTAGCAACGTGCTAAGTCTGAGATCGAGTCAATATCTAAGACATCACTCATCAATTTTTTTAGAATCTACACTCATGTATGTATATAAATTATAAGAAAAAAGAAAAAATCATCCATAGCAAATTGTTAAATACTTAGGTGTTGTTTGGACCAGGTATTGTTGAAATTCTGAATTCTGGTATTTAGAATCTTGATTATTCAAAATTTTATAAATAGTAAGATTCTTTGTTTGTTATAAGATTCAGATGCCTTTAATTTTTACTGTACATGTCAAATCATGTTTGGAAAGTGGATAATAATGTATTTTTATATTGTATTTGATGTCAAATCATGTCTGAAAAGTGGATGATAGTGTATTATTATATTGTATTTAGTAATATTTAACTTTTTAAATATAATGATGACGTGATAAAAGAGATGAATGTGGGGTTAAGTGTAAGAAATGGTTGGTTGTGGATTGAAAATTAAAGTCGCAGAACAAACGAGGATTGAGATTCAGAATCCCAATCTTGGTATTCGTAGTCTTAGACCAAATTAGTGTATCCTTTTTTTATCCCGTAGAAATATTTATATTTTAATATAAGTGTTAATGTATTTAGGAAACATATATAATTAAAAAAAAATAAAATAAAAAGAGGGTGCAAATAGCGTAACTTTATATGAAAAAAAAACATGGAAATTACTCATTTACTTATTGTTAGATGAGTTTTCGTGGTGTTGAAATAAATCAACGGGTTCATGGCTCGTTATTATTGGAAATCGATTTGGTTGAAGGATCAAAGTGTTTCAAGTTTGAAAAATAGAAAGAAAATAAAAATAAAGCAATTAAACTATCTAAACTAAACTAGGAATTGAAATTGCAAGTGGGTAGAATGCATCGTCGTGTGCCTCAATATGTAAATGCAAAGAAATAATGAAAATAAGCAAGAAAATGCAAAGTTTCACCAAGTACAAACATGCATGCACAAGGTACAACTATGCATAAAAACTCAAATAATGCAAATTAGCAAAAATTGAAAGCATGGATAGAAAGATCAATGAAAGTTGACATGAAAGTTTAAAACTTTAAGGAAAATAACAAGCAATAAAGAGTAGATCTAAGATTAAGCATGAAACAAAGTATGAAAATTAAAACTAAAATAAAGCACATAAAATACTTAAAATAAAAATGATCAAGGACTCGATCTATGATCTAGATGTGTCACTCATCTAGATTCCATGGACGATTCACAAGATCTAGCATGAAATCAAAGAGACAAGGCAAAAAGCATAACATGAAAAAAACAAGCATAGAAATGAAGAACAAAGTATGAAATTAAAAGAAAGCTTACTAAAATCAAATGGAGAATTCAAAAGTTTGATTGAAATTGCAAGGAATTAAAATTCAAGGGAGTACTTGAATCCTTCTTGAGCTTACAAACCAAGACAAAGCTTGAAAATTAAATTAGAGAGAGAAAATTATCTCAAACCCAAGCTTGGGTTGGGAGGAGGTGTCTCTTACAAAATGAGAGTTGTGAGCTATTTATACTAATTTTTATTGGGTTTAAATGGGTCAATTTGGGCTTTTTTAGGCTTAATTTCACGAACTTGACCAAAATTGACCAGTTTTGACCAAGATGGCTCAAGGCGGCTTGGTCTTGGCTCAAGGTGGCTCGGTCTGGGTGAGCCTGGGTGTGCTGGGGCTGGCTGGGGCGTTCTTGGGTTGCCTGGGCGCCAGTTTGGGCTGCTGGGCGCTGCCTGGGTTGCTACTGGGCACCAGTTTAGGCTCCAGTTTGCTGCCTGGGTTGCTGCCTAGGGGTGCTGCTGCTGGGCGCCAGTTTGGGCTGCCTAGGCGCTGCCTGGGTTGCTGCTGGGCACCAGTTTGGGCTGCCTAGGCACGAAAATGGGCCACCATTCCAGAATGTTAGCCCCTTTGAAGCTTGCTCTTGGCACCAACTTAGGCATGCAAATAGGTAGACTTGGCTTGAACTTTGGCCCTCAATGCCTTGACCTATAAAATATAAATTTTTAAACATAAAAACCCAAGAATTACACAAAACCTCCAATTAATTGAAGCCATTTAACCCAATTAAATATAAAATTAACAAGAAACACGAAAAACAACAAAAATAAGAAAAACAACCTAAAAACCTAATAATCGGCTTAAAAACCGCTAAAATCAATATAAAATCCTAATTAAAAACACGAGAAAAACACAACAATTACAAGCAAAACACTTACCTGAATCTCAGCCCACACTTGATCCCTCAAGTCAATGGATACATCATCCCATGCCATGTTGATATTAACCCTCAAACGTACTAACTTGCCAAGATCGGCCGCGAATGATGTTGCGTTATCACCGATCGGCTGATCATGATAACCCCATCGATCCATTATCCTTGGTTGTCCTTTCTTAGAACTAGATCCATTGGCAGGTCCCCTGCTCATTTTTCTTTTCTGAATTGGCAATGTCTCTGTGTCATCTGTATAAATACTAGTTTGGTGCTTATTTATATCATCTGAATGATGCTCTATATCATCTGAGTGATGCTCTTCGCCCGCTCTACAAGAATCTATATACTTAAAATAATTAACATATCAACATAAATACAACACCAAGTGTCACTACAAAAAAACAGCAAATTTCCGAGTGATTTTCCGAGGGAAAGAAATTCCCTCGGAAATTTCCGAGGGAACATCGAGGGAAATAAAAAACCCTCGGTTTTTTCCGAGGGAATTCCGTTCCCTCGGAAAATCCCTCGGAAATCAGGGCGCCAAATGTTCCCGCCATGTTTATCGAACGAAAAACCGAGGGATGACCGACGGGTGGTTTTCCGAGGGAAGTAGTCCCTCGGAAAACCGAGGGATATTAGATTCTCTCGATTTTATTTATTATTTTTTTAAAAAAAATAATTAAA
>BMAC01000170.1:609737-635718 GCA_014905375.1 Phtheirospermum japonicum
TCTATTTTTTTAGATTTTAATTTTTTAAAAAAATTAATTAAATTACGAGGGAATACAATTTCCCTCGGAATAATTCCGAGGGAATCCGTTATCCCTCGGAATAATTCCGAGGGAAATTATATTCCCTCGGAAATTTAATTATTTTTTTAAAAAAATAATAAATAAAATCGAGAGAATCTAATATCCCTCGGTTTTCCGAGGGACTACTTCCCTCGGAAAACCACCCGTCGGTCATTCCTCGGTTTTTCGTTCGATAAACATGGCTCTATTTTTTTAGATTTTAATTTTTTAAAAAAATTAATTAAATTACGAGGGAATACAATTTCCCTCGGAATAATTCCGAGGGAATCCGTTATCCCTCGGAATAATTCCGAGGGAAATTATATTCCCTCGGAAATTTAATTATTTTTTTAAAAAAATAATAAATAAAATCGAGAGAATCTAATATCCCTCGGTTTTCCGAGGGACTACTTCCCTCGGAAAACCACCCGTCGGTCATTCCTCGGTTTTTCGTTCGATAAACATGGCCAAAAAATTAAAAATTAATAAAAAAAATTAAAAAATTAAAAATACCGAGGGAAAGTTCCCTCGGAATTTTGAAAAATCCGAGGGAATGGGACTCCTTCGGAAATCCGAGGGAAATATTTTCCCTCGGACTTTTTCAATTTCCGACCCTCGGATTTCCGAGGGATTGTCCGGCAATGGTTCCGAGGGAAAAAATCCCTCGGAATTCCCTCGGTTTTATAATTCCGAGGGATTTATTTCCCTCGGAACCGATTTCCGAGGAGGGTTTTTTCGAGGGAATTTTTCCCTCGGAATTTCCCTCGGTTTAACCAAAATCGAGGGATTTTTGCTTATTTTCGAGGGAAAAATCCCTCGGAAATTTTGTTTTTTTTTGTAGTGTGTGTTATTGACAAGTACATTAACAAGAAACAATAATAACATTTACAAGCAGAGTCGTGTCAAATAAAAAAAACACACACTGATATTATTTTTATCATTTTCTTATACGGTTTAGAATATTTTGTTCATTTTATTTTAATTAATTATTGATATTCTTGAAAATAACAAACTTACAACTGAGATCCAACAGTCTCTCGTCATGTGCCGACACAAATGGGAGATCATCTTCATTATGATTACTTTGCACATCTACATGAGGTATACCTATAGAAAATGAGGGTATCTCATTTTCATCCGTTTCAACCTGCCCTTCAATCCCAACTTTCTTTCGACTTGCTTGTAAACAACTGAACATCTATGGTCGGAAGGATCCTCCCAATAAAACACTTGTTCTGCTTGCGATGCAAGTATGAACGAATCATTTCGGTAATTACAACGACTGAAATCCAATAAAGTGAAGCCCATCTCATCATATTTAAACACCAATAATTATCAATCCATTTATGGAAAAGAGAAGACTTGAATTATATATAATCTAGCTCCCATATTTCCTCGATCCGACCGTAATATGGCATCTGTGTAAGAATAGGATTATTATCTGATGCGATAGAATAATCGATCGATGATGCCACTAATGTTACTCCACTATTTTGCAGTACAGATTTTCTATTCTGACGAGAAGTGTAAAATGTATAACCATTGGTCTCATTTCCTTCATATGAATAAATTGGTATTTTCGGCCTGTAAGCTAACCATTTCAAGTCAGATCCCACTTCTTTACACAAGTCAAAACTTTGTGAGAAAATCAAATCCTTAAACCACGTTGAAAATGTCCGATTATGTTCACGTGTCAACCATACTGAAGACCTTTTAAAGGATTATGAGATTTCAAAATATTTTGATGTTATTATAAATATGGATGGACAATTTGTAAATGTTGCAGCACAAGAACATATACTTTACCAACTAATTGATCTTCCACATTCTTCATCTTCTTTTGTCCAATTAACACCTTACAATCTTCCTTCGTGTTTAGACTTGGGAAGTCCTAAGTGATCAACATTCTTTAAGTAAGGAGTGTAGAATTCCAACACTTCTTCATCGATTACTCCTCTAATAATGCTTCCTTTAGGACGCCCACGATGTTTCACTTTAGATTTCAAGCTTTCAATATGTATTTTAAATGGCCACATCTATCGTAAAAATACAAAACCACATACTTTCATTTCCCCTACTAAGTGCACAACAAGATGCACCATAATGTCAAAAAATGACGATGGGAAATACATCTCCAATTGATAAAGTGTAAAAACAACTTGACGTTTCAACTCATCAAGTTTCTATGGATGAATCACTTTGCTGTATATAGCATTAAAAAAGAAGCACAGTCTCATTATTGCATACCACACATGTCTAGGATGAATCCCTCAGATAGAAACCTGAAGAAGATGTTGCATATAAATATGGCAATCATGAGATTTCATTCCAACTAATTTCGAATCTTTCAATGACACGAGATTCTTGATATTTGAACAATAGCCTGAAGGGATCTTTAATCTATACAAACACTCACAAAAAAATTTCTTCTCAGTTTTTGCCAGAGTAAAACATGCAAGAGGTAGATAATATCTTATATCCCATTTTTATGGTGCCTACTGCATGCACATTTTTAAATGTTCAGACATGTCTTTTCAAATATTGAGACCATCTTTGGACTTTCCATGATTGTTTAGAAGTGTTCCAATAATAGCGTCACAAATATTTTTCTCGATATGCATTACATCTAGACAATGTGTAATAGTTAAATCCTTCCACTAAGGGAGTTCCCAGAAATATTTTTTTTCCACAGTCCATTTTTGGTTGGTTTGTACAGTTTTCTGGAAACCGTATTCAATTCTTTCACTTTCTCGTACACTTGAAAACAACTTATTGGTAAACATGGAACCCTGAGCTCAATATGACCATTGAAAGATTTTTTTAAATCTACGATAATGATGGTTAATGGGAAGAAACCTTCGAAAATTCGGGAAGACATTTTTCTTGTAGTTTGGCAAGCAAAGATCAACTGTATCCTCTTCAGATATCGGGTAAGCTTTGGGATTTTTTGTTAGATAACCAGGTAGGTTTCATAAGTGGGGAAATCATTAATTGTGCAATACAACATAACACACAACTAAAACTTTGTTTTGGTATTTACATCATAAGTAAAATCACCTTCACTAAATAGCAAATTCAAGTCATCGATAAGTGAGGCAAGATAAATATCGACATCATTGACCGGCTGCTTTGGACCAGAGATTAGAAGAGAAAGCATAATGTACTTTCGATTCATCAACAACCATGGTGACAAGTTATAAACTATCAATAAAATGGGCCAAGTGTTGTGTTGACTACTTAGAGTACCATGTGGATTCATACCATCTGTTCATAAGCCAAGTCTCAAGTTTCTATGCTCATTCCCAAATTCTGGATATTTCAGATCGATTTGCTTCCATTGTGGAGCATCAGCCACATGTCTCAAAAATCCATCTTCTTTTCGATCTTTTGCGTGCCATACCAAAATTTTATATACTTTTGCATTTGAAAATAACCTTCTAAACCTAGGTATTATCGGAAGATACCAATTATCTCCACTTTCAGTGACACCAGATGTGTTCAACTTTTTCTTGTACCGTGGAAGATGACATCTTGGACATTCATCCAAGTCCTCATACTCCTTACGATACAAGATACAATCATTCGGGCATGCATGAAGTTTCTGAGTTTCTGTTCCCATAGGGCACATCAGTTTTCTAGCTTCATAGTTAATTAAAGGAAGCATGTTCCCAGGAAACATTTCTTCAAGTGATTCTAATAATTATGTGAAACTTGCATTAGTCATTCCATGCTTCACCTTCAAGTGAAATAAATCCAACACGATAGATAACTTGGAGAATGTTGAATTTGGATACAAGGAAAGCTTAGCCGTAGCCATCAAACTTTCATATGCTCTCAGTTGATAATCAAAGTTTTCTTGAACATCGATCACCAGATCATTGGTTCAATCATCTTCAAATTTGTCGCTTTCACCGCCATCCACATGGTTTGAAGTATCTTCGTTATGAGCACCAATATTACTAGTACTCATATTTTCATCGCCTTCCTCTTCAAATTTACAGAATAAGCTTGTTGAGAAGCAGTAGCATCGTCTTCTACAAAAACCTCTCCATGAAGTGTCTAGACATAATAATTATCAGTGAATCCTCGTTTGAACAAATGTGCATAAATTTTGTACACATCGATTTTCTTACTCATGTCGCGGAAAACTGAACAAGGGCACAAAATTCTATAGACTCCTTGTTGTTTTTGATACGCAAAGACTTTTGCAATGAATTTCATTCACTCCTTCCAAATATGTGGTAGTGTTTCGGAGTTCGTAAATCCAACTTCGATCCATTCCTAAATAAGATTTTGTGTATTAGGGGATTAATGTAGGTGGACAAGTAAGAAGGGAGAGATGAGAAGTGGAGCCGCGAAGTGGGTGTTGCTTGTGCAAATGAGAATTTGAGGGAGGAGAAGAATTAAGGTTTTGGTATCTAAGTGAGAAGTAGGGTTGGGAGCTGCTTGTGGAAATGAGCATCGGAGGATAAGGGCTAGGATTTTGTTATCTCTCAAATAAGCTTAGTATAAGTTTGAGTCATTGTGTTGTTAGCAATGTTTTAAAGGGGGAAGAAGCTACGATTATAAGAAATCAACATCTAAATATCTATAAAGAAATTATAAATTAATAAAAAATTATAAGAAAGAAACTATCAAGGGTTGAAACTACCGTGATCTTTACTCTACTCATATTTATACTATTATTTCATTAAGAAAAATAAAAGTTTAAATGCTTATAGTAAGAACCTAGAGAGTACACATATTGTTGACAATTAATGTTTATAGTTGATACCTGTTATGGCTTCAAACGCTATGAAATGGAAAACTTATCAATGTGCTTAGTAATAACACTTTGTGTATTTAGTTTTCGTCTTTTTGGTTTGTCCCTAAACTTTGGACATAAAAATGATCAAATCATATAACAAATACAATATACAATCAATAAAAAATACTTACTTTTTAAAATGCAGACCATTTATTTATTAATCATGATAAAATAGAACAATACATATAGAAATAAGTATATTTTTGGTACTTAGAGTCCAAGAATTACCTTGAGAGTTGAAAGATTTATAGAAATTTGAGCAGGAGCTTGATCTATTTAACTCCAGAGGTCGACCAACTCAATATTGAAACAAATACTAAACCCATTTTAAACCCCCCTGTTGTGAAGCCCCATCTATTTACTCTTATAATTTATTTAAATTAATTTAATTATTCTTTATATCACTATTTTTATTTCATGTCAATTGAGATATTTTATTACAATAATATTTTGTTGGAATATATATTGGATATTATGAAATTTTTATTTCTATTATCCTCACACTATAATTTACAAGATTAACAAAATTAAATTTTGGTGAGATACATCTATTCTCTCAATAACTCAATGATTTGTACATATTTGTGTGTGATTTTCGAGTATTTATGTATCTTGTTGTGTGTGTTTTAGTCGTTTTACCCCTTTTTTCCTTATTGCGCCTTCTTAGCTTTTGTCGTCTTTTTAGTGTTTTTCGTATTTCTCTCTTACTTTTTGTAGATTCTTATGTTATTTTGCTTTTACTTATTTTAGGTTAGTCAACCAAGTCTAAGAACATTCCTGAGGATCACAACTGGCTCGATTTGACGAAAATACGACTCGTACCCGCGAAACACAACCACCGATCGATGCGCCATCGATGCTCAATCGACGTGCCCGTTGTTGCCCAGTCAACGTCCCATCGATGTGTCATCAACGAGGCTATTTTTCAGCATCGGTGGTGAGGCCATTTTTTGTCATTTTGGGCAAAATAACTATTTTGCCCCCACTTTCACCACTATGTGTGTGTGTGTGTATATATATATATATATATATATATATATATATATATATATATTCATTCTCAAAAGAAGAAGCTCTTGAACCACTTAGGGTTTGACAACCCTAGTATGTTCTTCATTTTTCTTCATCTTCTCCGTTTTTCTTCATTAATTTCCAACTTTCTAGCTTTTAGTAGATTATAGATTTTAAGCATTCCTTGGTTTGCGGACGTAAGCTTTATTCTAATTCGTTTAATTTCTCGTTCGGACGATGAAATCCACCGATGTTAATTAGTAGGCTTTCATTTCCTTTCTTTTATTATTTCGATTTCTTGTTTGTTTGATTATGAGTTTTTTTTTTGTTGGGTTAGTGATGCTCGTGTTTTGGTGTCTAGTTTTGTTGAAATTTCTTATAATTTTAGGTGTTTGATTTTCAGAAATTTATATGATTATAATTATTGTTATTCAAAGCTTATTTTCCATTGTTGCTTTATTTCAAGCTTTTAATATCTAATCATGTTCATGTTTGCGTTGAGTTTGAATTACTGTGTTTCTTGATGAGTTATGTTTAGAACTCACGGGTCTAGTGCCTAGATGAGTTTAGAACCATCAATTGACATTGTTGGGTGTTTAATATACAAGTTGGGATTGACAACCTCAACTCGAAGATTAAGTTTTCGATAAAATGTCAATTGATCGTGGAGACGATTCTAGAGCCCTAGACCCCTGTTTTATTAATCTTTGTCGATTTTGTTTCTCGTCATTTAAATCACCGTCTTAGGTATTACAACTTTTCAAACCAAAACTATATCGCATGTTTAGAAAAGCTTTTCGTTGTTTTCTCATTCGTGAATCAAACACGAAAATTACTTCTGACTAGTCTTCCTAGAGAGATTCAACTCGAGTCGAACTTAGCACTTACAATTGCTCCGTTCTCTTGCGGACGAACTTTTATAAAAAGTAAGTGCAAAAAATTCGATTCACTTAATATAATGGTAATTCGCATTTTTGTTATACAATGGTGCCGACACAAAGACCTAATATGGATGGTGATCAAGTTCACGCATGAAATCACCTACCTAACCAGACAGTACATTACTAGATTGCTATTTAAAAGTGAATTGGCCTAGAAAAAAGAAAAAGTAAGCAAAAGGACATTGAAATACCTGATTGCAAATGCATCTATTATATAATATGCACGTATATTAAACAGAAAAGGTGGAGGCCCAAATGTTCGATAGAACGATTATCACGTTAAGCAATCTAGAAAATTTAACGGTTATATATCGAAAACACTTACATGCCAAATGCGCGGTAGTAATTAACTCCTCCAGTAAATCCTGTCCTTTTTAATTAGGTGACACAGTAGTCTAGTTCCTATTCGGATATTCAAGGTGCCCTATCAGAAGATTAGCCGAACCCTTTACCTTTCAGGAAATAAAATGGTCCCGGACTGCAGAATGCAGATATATTCTTGAGAACCTCTTTATTATGAAGCTTTTCAAATTCAGCTTCTATGTCATCGAGCTCCTGCAACATTAATGAGAAATATGTTCGTCAAATGGTTGTCCATAAAATGAATTATGGGTGAGAATTAAAAAAAAAATCTTATAGTCTACAAGTAAGAACATAAATAGAGATCGTATACATATTCATGGTTGGCTCTGGCATGAATAGTTAAGCTAAGCTCAAACTCCTCAACAATATATGGTTATACCATTCATTAGTTCAATTTTTGATAGCATAGACTCTTCTTTTGTAAAGCATCTGATTTTGTTCACTAAGAACACAAAAAACTTACAAGTAACAACAATCTTCTTCTTAAAAAAACCACATCTCTGGAGCAAACAAATCAAAAGCCCATATCAATCTAAGAACAAAACCAAAGAATTCTATAAAAAAACATAAACCAATTTGACAATTGGTAAATTCTACCATATCTGAAAATGACTTCTAGGCCGCTACCTCTACTAGTGAGTATATCAACAAATACACCAACTTTTAATAGGAGAGGAGGTACGACGATGGAGGTCAGGACAATCGACAGAGATGACGGGCGAGAGATGAGGTGCAACGGGGGAGAGGGGTGGGAGATAAGGTGTAACAGAAGAGAGGGGCAGAAGATGAGGTGCAATGACAGAGATTTGTTAATTGATGATAATTTCAGATCGAATTGAGTTTTTTGCCGCACCGGTCAATTTTCTTCTTTCGTTTAATTGGAATATAAGCGGCGCTTCTATATTACAAGCACCTTTTACAGTATAAGTGTCGCTTACTATATAACAAGCGACTCTTATAATTAAATTCGGGCGGCGCTTTGCAACGAAAACTGACTCTAAAAAGTGAGGACTTATTGGTGGTGCTTACTAAAGTAACCGCCACCCGATCTAATCATATTGGTGGCGCTTTGAAAAGGTAGCCATCGCCCTATCTAAAGGTATTGGTTGCGCTTTTTCACATAAGCATAATTTTTATTATTATTGGTGTCAGTTGTTACTATATAAGCGTCACTTGGACATAATTTTGGTTTTTATTTTATTTTAATATGAGGCGATTTATTGTTATGAAGCACCTCTTTTGTTATATTTGAAGTGGTTCGCCTTCGAAGCGTCACTTATAAAGACTCTAATTTATTTTTTTTCCACTAGTGTTTGCAAATTTAATTTTAGAGGAAGGTAAAGTGAAAAATAGCAGTGACGGCTGGTGTATATACGGGCCAAGATGATCTAATATTATAGTATATTTTAAATATGGGCCTTTGGTTTTTGGGCCTACCAGTGTAACCATTAAAGTATTTTTGTGCAGAGGGAATGACATTTGTCATCATGGGACACAATGATGATAGGGTGTTAGAATGTGGATGAGTACTTTGATTGGCGATCATGGATGTATTTAATATTACCTGTGGCGCATTGGTAATCATTGATATTACCTAATAAATATTTTGTCTATTCTATTATACTTGATTTTCTACCCAAATCAAGTGGAATAAGGGAACTAACTAATATAGCATCAATTTTTTGTTCAAACTTTATATAGTGGAGTTGGCGATTGATCGAGTTAAGATATTCAAATGAGCTCGTCTAAGGAGGATGGATCAACTAGAGTTGGTGATGGGTCGAGTTAAGGACCCTGGGGTCAAGTCGGGTATTGCCAGTTTGCACCTATTTTGCCCTTGATGGTTTTGAGACTTGTTTTGTTTTCGAAATTTCTGGACGCCGAGAAAGTTTTGGTCAAGTTTGTAGGCCGGGTTCATTTGGTAACAATATCTATCATGTTTTGTTAGGATGTTCGAATCATGACCAAAAAAGAAAATTAGGTTCCTGATTGGTTTGAGTCTCCTAAATCTGGCTCGTAAGAGGCGTAAACCCTAACTTGGTCAACACTTCTCCAATTCATATATGTGGGACATAGGCCATTCAAAATCTAAGTGAATTATTTATACTTTCTTGCTATTGTTCTTGCTTTTACGAATTCTATATCTTTTCTGCTTGATAGTCGGAGAGACTACGACAGGGGTTATCCAATTTAAGTTTCAGTGCAGCTCTATCCAACTTGAGAAATTCAGGTTTATTCGATCTCATTTCCAAGTCAATTCGGTTCGTGCGTAAAGTTCAAAACGATTCGATTTCAATTTTTTGGTAAATAAACTTTTGTGGCTTTATCACCACTCATAGGACTTGCCAAATGTGATTGATATGACTATTGAGATTGCCTCACAAAAGTTATCTAGTGCATTTTAACTCACTGGTCTAGTTGCAGCCTATGCATGAGACGGCCTAGCCATGGTTTCGTTAATGCAATTTTACATGGCTAGGCTACATATTATTGCATCCAGCCACGCAATGCGAAAAAAATAAACAAAAAAAATTAATAAATTATGTTATACATGGGAGTTAATGGGAACACAATAAGGAAAAACCCATGTCTTGAGTGTGGCCTCAATTATTTTCTCAATTAATCCCGTAATACAGGGTAAGCACGTGAAGAATATATAAGATAGACTTTCAAAAGTTATTATTGATATTAGTATTAGTTATTGGTATTACTTGTTATAAAAGCATGAGAAGCTCGTCTTATCCACGCAAAAGGTTTTATCCATCCCTTGGCTGGCTTACTTTAGGCAAATACAACCGACTAAAGCTTCGTCATCTTACCTGGCAAAGACACCTGTATTTGTACGTGTCGACACAGATAATAACATATATAATAATTCAATATTTTATTACATAAAAAACAAATACTGCTCATTTAGAACAAGCTTTTATACGTTGAAGACCGCGTATGGACTTGGCCAAAATTCCTGTCCACGCTATCGCCCCGTTGATTAGTGCCCAAGTAATATAGTTGGATATGTTTCCTTTTTTGCCCCTATCAGATATACACTCGAACAGAGCACTAAACTTTGGAATAATTTTTGAGGACCAATATTATTCTCATTTCTTTTCCATACCAAATTATCCTAAAGAAGCAGGACTATAAATATATGCTGACCATAGAACGTGACATCTCACTTTTCCATTATTTCGGTCGTACAAAAATGTAATTCTACGAGTATGACAAAATCAAATTTGCATTAAAGTTAATTTAATTGTCAAAATATCGAAATTGCGTACATTGCTTGATACTTTTGTGTGTTAGTATTTCTCAACTATATTAATCAAATAATATTTAGATTGCGTATCAAAATTTTCGTGACCCTATTAATTCAATCAATATGATTATATTCACGTGTTCTATATTTCACGTGTTCTATATTAAATCATCATATTATTTATTTCATAAATCAACTTCCCATCACTTGCATAAAGATTACAATGAGCAACGGCAAAAAGTAAAATATATATTGTTGTACTAATAACTAAGAAATGAACACACACACACAAAAAAATACTACTACAAATTAAAATAAATAAAATGTTTCATCCATTCAATGAATTAAATAATTCATAAAAGAATTCAATTACTCTACTCTCTCCTATACACCAAATCCTTTAGCCTTTCCACTAAAAGAATACAAAAGTATGTAATAAAATTAAATTAAAGCTATTTTTATATTTATAATAAAGTTTTCTAATGGTATAAATGCGCCACGGCACTTTCCACTTCTTCATCACACTGTAGCTCCGGTGACGGCGGCATGTTTAAGTCTATATTCCGGGCCACGGCGACGGTCACCTGATCACTGGCGGCGGTCGATGAGGTGGTGCGACTTTTCGCCGCGCCGCCGCCGATCACGCCCTCGTAGTGCCTCCTCTTGTGACCGCCCAAGGCCTGGCCGGTGGGGAACGCCTTGTGGCAGACAGAGCACTCGTGGAGCCGGCCACTAGGGTTGAGCGCCGACACGTAATTCGGGGCGGCGGCGGCGGATCCGCCGTCTTCGGTGGCGGTAGGCGGCTTGGCGCGGTGGCTGGCCTTGTGGCCGCCGAGCGCTTGGTACGAAGGGAAAGCCTTGCCGCACACGCTGCACTTGTACGAATTGACCGCCGCCGCCGCTGGAAGCGGCGGCCGCAGCGGGGGACGCTTCCCGAAGCGTCGTGACGTCACGGGTGACGTCAGGGACGGCGGTTACTGCAATTGGCTTGTTATTACCCTCACCGGCGGCGGAGGGGTAGCGATCGGCGCCGCCGCTGCGAGCGAGCATGACGAGGCAGACGGCGAGATACTCATCCTCCGATTCGCTCCGTCGTGATCGCTTCGAACCGCTTGGATTTGGTCCCACGTGTCTCGAGGCTCGACGTCGTCGTATCGGCGCGTCAGATTGAGCGTTGGGGAATTCAAAGCCTCGATAGCCATCGTAATAACAAGAGATCACCGAACTAATTGAGAGAAAAGAAATATAATTTTGGGGATTATTTTTTATTTTTAAAAATTTTGTTGTTGTTGTTGTTGTTGAAGATATATGAAAGTGAGAGTGAGAAGAGTGAAGGAAAACAAATGGGTTGGAAGGCATATTTATATATATAAGTTGAAAGAGTTTGAAAGGGTTTGGAGGTTAGCAGTTGCGTGGGGAGTGGCGGTGGAGGAGTTGTATGGAATTTATATTATTTTTTATTATTTTATTTTTATGAATGGTTTAACTTAATTGAGTGGTGTGAGGATTATGACTTGAATAAAATCAAATAATAAAAGTCGTATGAATAGTTTTTCTTGGACAAGTAAAGAGAGCTCACACGTCCTTTGAGTTGAGTTGGTGTGAATAATAATTAAAGAATAATTCGAGGTCAAGTTTTGAGTGGGGAGTGGGAGTTGGGCCAAAACTAAATAAAAATTAGGTCCATGACTTGAGGTGGCGTGTTAGAGTTTTTTTTTTTTTTTTTAATTTAGATAATTATGTTCAATGCTAAAAATAAAACGTAGACTTTAAATTAAAGGTCACAACCTGACACACTTAATTTACATATTATTGTGTGAAATTCAAAATTTTATCTAGTGCCACTGTCCAGTTAAAAGCAAATTAAGGAGGAAGTGAGAAAAGTTATTATAAAGCTAAATGTGATGGTGTGATGGGGGAAAAAGTTATCACTAAAGAAAGGGTGTAGTGATGATAGACCGACTTTGACACAAGCACTTGCCCTTCGCCAATGACTTTTTCCAAGTCAAAGTAAATATACGCATAAAAGAACCATGTACATGAATATCATCAACGCGTGGGGCTAAAGCTGAATATGGATTTCAATTACAGTAATTTCGTGTTGGTTTGGCTTTGGCTACCTTATCCCTGATTTTTTCCCCTTTGTTCTAGAGAAATAAATGGCAATATCCACTAATTAAATAAAGGTATTCGCAATCATATTACTTATCCACAAAACACAACGACATGAATGTTGTAATTAGTTTTTCATTCATATGCACGCTCAAAAGATTTTACTAGAATACACTACTTTTTTATGCAAGATTTCGATTTAGTTAATGCACATTAAATACCCATTCACCACCACTCTTTTTGTTACTTCTCACTATAATTACTCTAATACCCATAAACTTTTGTGTTTAATACTCCATGTGCCGGCTCGATTGTTCCCATAAACAACCGATCAATCACTCGTGTATTCTAACCACTCTTGATCGATAAGATTAAATCGCATGCATATATACATATATAATTCACACAATGCGCACATTCATGCTGAAATATAAATCATGCACGAGACAATTGCGGGCTTCATGCCCAACTCATATTTATACATATCCAATAATATAAGAATCTCACGTCCGATATGCACACACGATATGCACACACGTTCATCCCCACACTCGGGTTTGAACTCGGGCAACTTAAGACTCCTCTCAAACGTATGATTTTGGACCACTCTTTCGAAGAGCCCTCTCGAATCTCAAAATCAAGCCAACTTTTGCAATGACTTCTCTCAAGTCTATTTATACTAGGTGTTAGGCTGCGTTGGACATCTCCCAATGCTAGGCACGTCTAATCCTATCTTTACCCACGTTCTGGGCAGTTATTTGCCACAAGCGGGACGATTATTTCTCATAACTCTCCACACGCGCCTCTCACACGTTTCAGGTGATTGTCCGTACTGCATGCCAAGCTTCCTTGCTGAAGTCCACACACTCATGAGTATAATTAGTTACTTCGCCCTAACCGTTCCCGGTGACTCACCTGCACCGTTGGACCACAAACACACTCGCACTCTAGTTTGTCGCACAGTGTCTCCTCTCATCGACACTACTTACCCATATGCCGCAAGGTCTCGAGCACCCTCTTACATTGCTCATATAATATCGCAAGGTACTGCATCTCATCGATACCCTTAGGCTTTAGTGCCTTGTGGTGTCGCATCACTTTGACCCGACATGTCAATCTGACGAGCACACTCGATAGACACCGCCTCTCATTGGCACCATGCGCCAGAAAACCGATCACTAATCAATAATCTTCCCCAAGTGTCGTACACCATCGACACATTCAACCAAGTATTGAGTCCATCTTTCCAAGTGATGCCAAGTGCCTAGAAACTATGCACGCAATGTCTTGCTGTCGATAATTCCCACACTTGTGCGCACACACATAGTGTCTTTGGTTAAACACACAATCGTAACCCCCATTCAATCTTTGTTTCGAATGTCTACATCGGAAAATATGCATCTATCACCTACAATAGTTCACCAACATCACAAGTCTCCTCTTCCTAGCATGAGATTTTAAGATTGGGTACCCTTACTATGAACGAATAACATGAGTCACCGGTTCACCAGCCGATAGTCTTCTTCAACAACAACGATCATCAACGACCCCTCATTTTTTTACCTCCATTGTGTATATCAAAGTTCTTGACTCACAAACTCAGAATAACAGTTACCTAAATTCTGGATCGACCCCATCAACATATAAATTCTTGAATGGGACTTCGCAAGCTCATTAGGAGTTGAAAAAATGCCACCACCATATTGAGATTAGTTGTGCTATCCACAATAAATTTCCCACATGCTTGATCATCGTCTTCGATTAGTGTAATGCAACGAATAACATCAAAAACAGCCTAACACTGGCTTTGATACCAATTGTCACACGGGTAACTCAACGCCCATAAATTCTCGCGTCTATTATCCCATGTACTGGCTCGATTCCTCCCATAAACAACCAATCAACCTTTCTAATCTCACCAATCACTCTTGTTTCCCACCCACTCTAGTTTTACCCATGTTATGGGCAGTTATTTTTCACAAGAGAGACAGTTATCTCTCATAACCGCGCCTCTAGTGCATTCTAGGTGATCGTCCAAACCTCTTGACAAGCTTCCTCAATGAAGTACACGTGCTCGTGAATATAATCAACTGCTTCATCCTAATCGTTCCCAATAACCATCACTTATCTATATATCGCAAGGTCCAAACCACAAAAACACTCGCACTCCAATTTACCGCATAGTGTCACCTCTCATCGACACTACTTATCCATATGTACTAAGGTCCATAAAACCATCGTACATTTCCTGGATAATATCTCAAGGTACCGTCTCTCATTAATTCTGATCTAGGCTTCTGAATACATAGATTGGATTCAGAGTCTCAATCCTCGTTTGTTCTATAACTCAAATCTTCATTCCACAACCAACAATTATTTAACCCCATCTTCATCTCTTTTATCCCATCATCTTTATATTTAAAAAATAAATATTACTAAATACGATATAATAATACACCAGCATCCACTATATAGATTTGACATGATATTAAATATAATATAAAAATATATCATCATCCACTTTTCAGACATGATTTGATATCTACAATAAAAAAGTAAAGGATTCTAAATCCTACAACAAACAATGATTTTTACTATTTACAGAAATTTGAATACTCGAGATGTTGAACATCAGGTTTTGACGCAATAAAGCTTAGTCTAAACAGACCCTTAGGCTTCAGCGCTTTGTGGTGTCACATCACTTAGACCCCACATGTCAATCTGCCAAACACACTCGACAGATGCCACACAGTGCCGCCTCTCATTGGCACCATGTGCTAGACATCCGATCGCTCATCAACAATCTGCCTCAAGTGTCGAACACCATCGACACATTTTTCCAAAGTATCGAGTTCATTCCCTCCAAGTGATGCTAAGTGCCGGGAAATTCTGCACGCAATGTCTTCCTGCTGATCACTCCCACACTTGTGCGCACAAGTCAGCAATGCACACCATCTAGCCAATAACCCATGATTGCACCCAACCTAGATAATCAATGATTTTCCTTGCCTATAGGTTCGTTGCTAAGAAACGTCTCGTGGTGCACCGTCGGATCCAAATACACCTAACCCACTTTACGGATCGACCCAAGCCCATGGATCGGGTTGGATTCCCGAGTCTACCTACCATTGTCGATCATGGCCGAGCACCTTAGCACATGCTCGGGCCATAGCCGAGTCCCTCGCACAACAATCCTTGATGCTCTCTCAGAACACCTACCCACTTATAATAGTGCTTAAAAAATAATGCAACATAACTGGAATAAACACTGAACAATTAAACAAGTACACATGCTTCCTCAATCTCTTCAGTTCAATACTTGCTAATTAACCTCTGTCTGATGCGAGTAAAGCACCCTCCTCAGTCCCAACAAGCACACCATCTCATCTAGCAGCCTTTAATTTGTGTTATTCCCTTGCCTCGTGTCGTGTCGTGTCGTTACCTCCCGACACTAATCGCCTGCTGACACACTCAACTTGCATATCAAAGCTAGTCAGTTAGCTAAGAGTCTAAGACTAGTCCATATCTTGTATTTTGTTAGAGCTCATAACTGGACACCTGTCCAACTTGCTAACCAGAGAATATAATCGGGGTGTGATGGATTTTATAGGTGCTAAATAGGCCGAGTCTACTTTATTGCTCAAGAAGATCGAACCCGAGTGACCAAACATGATTTGGGTATAAAATGAGATTTGAGTTAAGTTAAATCAAACAAAATGACAACTTAAGTGAATTTTGGGTTGGTTCATCCGAACTAATCTCCTGCATCATATTACATGTTAAAACATCAATTATATGAAATAAATATCAGTGTAATCTTGCATATTATAGCAATCGTACAATTAGCAAATTTGTTAATACAACCATACACTTGGCAACTCTCGAATTAAACACAATCCAAAAATTTCTCTAAAAAAAAGTAGTAGACTATATGAATTTGGACCACGATCTCATCCTTATCTCTGTAAGAAATTCTACACCGTGTACATGTGTGTGAGTGAGTACTAATTAATACCTCTCACCACGGGTTGAATTGACCCGTCCGGTTCAAGTAAACTCGGGGAAATTTCTAAATGTGAAAGTAAATGTATATTAGTATTACTATTATCCGTACAAGCAACAAGACTTGGTGGTGCTTTTGATATACTTGTACTAGTTTTGATTTGGGAATTTCCTTTTTGGTTGGCTAACTAAAACGACACCGTAAACCAAAGTTTCCCCAACAAGCACTTGATTCGCCACGCGTCCCCATAGTTAGTTTAGCCATCACCACCATTCTTAATTTTTAATTTTTTGAGTTTAATTTATCTACAAATATATACTTTCCTCCTCTTGGATTTAAAAATTCTCAAAATCTCCTATTGGTCTGATTATTTTTTCAGCAGTGTCCTCTAATATACACATCAATAAGTGGAATATTGTAACCGTATCACAATTAAACATAATACCACTAATTAAAATATTAAATGTACGCATGTAGTTAATAGTATCTCCATTAAATGGCAATAATGTTTTAAGTTTTAAATTACCCTATTCACTAAAACATGTAATTTTATTTTTTAAATATACAAGGTTGTCTATTTATTTATTTATTAATTAATTTGTTTTTAATATAGAAACAATCATCAGTTATTAATATCATTAAATACATTAATCTCGTCTAATTTTAACCTCTGGCTTTTCTTTAATTAATGTTCATTGAAGGAAAAAGTACTTTTCTAGAAGCCGAGTAATCACTTCTTAGAATCTGATAATTGTAGAAGCCGGGAGAAGCGTACACAACTGAGAAGTTGGAGCAGATTATGTGGTTGCCCAAACGCGGCATACGTGGAGGTCTCAAGACTCTTTGAAGTAAAATCAAAAGTGACACGTGACAAACTAACAGTTGTCGCTGTGTTGTGTTTGGCAGCTTACCGAATGTATGGGACATGTAAATACAAAATTAGGGGAAGTGTAGAACTAGAAGTGGAGCAACACTTGCGCCTATTTTCAATCATCATTTAAATGATAATTTTTTTTTTGTTTGTACATGGAATCTTGATTGAGGAATAAGACTGTTAAAAATCAATTGAACAATTTCTAATTCCAAAAAATAAATTATATTCATGTTCATAGACCCAAAAAAAAAAAAAAAGTACATCAAAATATCTTTATTTATATAGTAATGTGAACTTAAATTTCTTTTGACCTAATTAGATATAGGCTATGTTTATGCACCAACACACGTGATTCAAGCTTATCTAGTAAGAAGTTGCTGGTGTGATCGTGAAGTATGATTGGGATGACAAGTGATGCATGCATTGCCCATTCACACTTGATCAATAAATTAAATGATTTAATTTAATTCTATAATTAGTTACAGGACAGATTTGGCATGCACATAAAGTGATTAAGCTTACCCATATCTCAGACATAATTAAGGCATGACCTCTACATTCAAAGATTGAAAATTCCACAATTTTTGTTTTGTTCGTGGCTTTGTCCTAACAAAATGACACGTACTTAACCTCTTGCCACAGAGTTAGGCATATAAAGAAAATATTAATTATTATTGGTAAACTATTGGCCATTATTAAATTACAATATAATGGTTTCTTATTTTGAATTGGTATCATTTGTACGTTTCGGGTTAGATATAAATAATTTATTTAGGAATTACAACAAAACCTCAATTACTATTAGGAATTACAAGGTAGAAACGTGGAATGCACTAGCAAGCGGCAACTATTTGAAGAACTAATGAATTTAGACAATATTGTGGGTCCTTTATTATTTATTTATTTTCTTTTGATATACTGGTATGTTCCTAGTATGGTGGCTCATGATCATGGGTCATTGTGGCTAAATTCAAAGTCAAAATTTAACTGCATTTTTTTGATAATTCGGCAGACATGGCTAAAGCAGCCACAACAATTACATTATGATGATTTATTTAATTTGAAGGACCATACATCTTATAATATGTTAATGACATTTTTTGTTTATCAATTAATACAATTATTACTAAAAGAGTTTGTAGGGCTTGAAATAAGTTACTTTTTTAAAGTAAAGTTATGAGATCCAAATCAATGTACTATCTGGCAACTTAAAAACTTATTTTCTAGAAATTTAACCATGCACTTTAAGTTATTACTTTAAAAGCTCTCAACTATGCTATATGAATAGATTAATATCTGCTCATTATCATTTTGTCAATTGGTGGAATGGGAACAACTTAAATACTATATTTTTTTTTTTTATTATTTTGTCATGCTCAATCGTTGACAGTGATTTTTGCCCCCGAGTTTAAATATTATCCATGTGTTTTTTCATGAAAAACATGAAGAAAAAATGGTGCACGAGTAGAATTTTCCAAGTCCTTATCACATTGGCTCTTCAAGTCCTTCATCTTTTTCATTAAAAATGTGTTTTGGATCTTTCAAACGAAAGTTCGAACACACGGCGGTTGCAAGTTGCAACTATTTTTTTTTTGGATATTTTGTTCAATATATATAGAAGGTGAATCGAAGGTGTATGTAGATTTTTTATTTTAATTAATTAATTTTAAAATAATGTTGGGAAACTTGCAAGGTTGCAAACACTATTTAACAGAACTCAAAATAGTCAGATAAAAAGTCAATGGTCCAAAAAACACTTTTACTGGGAACACTGCTAAAAGAAAAGTCCTATTCGAAAGATGCTTGTTTGTAAAAGTTCTTATGGATAGCAATAAATGTTTGCATGCGAAACACATTAACTTCTATATCAAAAAGTTCAATTTAAATGTGATTCAGAGCCGACCTGTTTGCACTGCAACAAATGATACGAAATTGGAAGGACAAATTTATCCTTCCTATAAGGTAAATATATAAGAACGACATACAAAAGTCGTTCTTGTAGGTCCATTTACTTATTGGAACGACATTTGTCGTTTCTATAAAAAAAAATGTCGTTCCTATTAATATAATTTTCGTTCCCAGAGCATCAATTTAATGATGTATCTGTTGGAACGACATGTCCTTCCAATTAATAAAATATCCTTCCAAAATACCACAAACCTCATTTAATACCCTCCACCTAATTTTCACATTCCCCCCACTTTTTCAATATTAATTTCGTTTTTTCTCCTTCACCTTATCCTTCACTTCGGTTTTTATCCTTCATTTCAGCCCCCGCAAATTTCTCATCTCAAAATTTCTCCTCTTCAAATTCATGTTTGAGCATAATTTCATGTTGCTGTAACTGGAAGGACTTGTCTTTCCAGACGTTTTGAATGTCCTTCCAAAATAAATGATAGATGTTSGAGCTGTAAATTCCTCTTGAAGAARTTGAYACAAAGGTACAAWTTCAATTCTTCTCCCTACCTCCTATGWTTGTATTTGTGTTATYTTTCAAYAAGTTTTCAGAAATGARAGATGAATTGCTTGTCCCTGCCTCATGTGTTTYTTTTTGTATTATATTTCAAGAAATTTGCAACAATYTTWYATAAATTGGGGGTGAATCATTTTTCTTGTAATTGGAAGGACATATCCTTCCAGAATATCGGCTTGTCGTTCCAATAAATTTGCAATGTCYTTTATAGCAGCTGCATCATTGTGGCTCTCTTCAGTCTGCCTGTTGTTGACTGCCGGACTAATAATATCTCAAAATTTCCTTAGTTGTTAATCATTTAGGTAAATACAGATTTTACAATAATATTTGTCATATCTTCAAATCCAGATAGGCTTATTTATTAGTTATTTTAAGATTATGTTATCACAAGTCAGGAGCAGATTCTTGTGTTTGGAAGGAATTGGAAGGACATGTCCTTCCAGAATCTTGGTTTTATCGTTCCAATAGGTTGTCTGTTTTTGTGTTTGTTTTTAAAATAAAAGAATAAAAATTTGCTAATGCACGTCATACGCACACTCAAATAGAAAGGAAAATTGTAATTTTATGTATTATGGTTTTCTAATATTTTTGGGTTGTTTTGTGCTTTGTGCTTTTTTTTAATCAATCAATTATATGTTAAATATTGAAAAAAATGATAGTTTATGGAAATATGCATAAAATAAATGAAATAAAAAAAAATCAAAATAGAAAGATAATAATCAAAGAATATAAACCCACGCCTTAGGGGTAGTGTTTGTAAATAAATGTAACATAGATGAATTTTGTAAATAATTTATAATAGAGGAGCTAAGAATTTACCTAATTATTTTGGTCGTTTTTCTTTTTCCAYCTTTRAAATATGGTSATGGATAAGAGATGAACGCGAATTACAAATAAAATGTCACCATAGTTTAGGCTTGGAGTGAGTGAATTTTTTAACATGTGTGGGCCTCTTATGAATAAGACAAGCTTGATTAAGTGCCCGTGCAACAAGTGTTTAAATTTGAAGTCTCGAAAGCTGGAAGSTGTTCGGATYCATATTCAGAGGTATGGGRTTGATGCATCATATGATATTTGGATTCACCACGGAGAGRATTTACCATAACACGAACCTGGWCCGTRAGCCGTTGACTTTGAAATGATGGATGAAATGAGAAATGTGATGGCAGACGTGGACCCAGATGATGAGTGTGGGTTGGAGAGCCCTGACGAGCAGTATCATAACTTGTATGAGGCAATGGACACTAAATTTTATGAAGGATTTCATCATTCTCTTCATTAAATTTTCTTATGAAGTTGATGAATATCAAGGTGAATGACAAGTGGACAAATAAATCATTTAATGAGTTACTTAAGTTATTGAAACTCGCATTCTCATCGATGAAACTTGTCAACTCACATTATGAGGCTAAGAAGTTGCTTAAAATTTTGGGTCTCGGTTATGAGAACATACATGTATGTAAGTATGATTGTGCACTGTTTTATAAAGAGCAAGCCAATAAAGAAACATGTCCAGTCAGTGGAGAATCACGTTGGCGAGAGAATAGTGGAAAAGGTTCTAAAAGCAAAATTTCACATAAGATTATGCGATATTTCCCTATGATCCTAAGATTGAAGAGGTTATTTGCAATGGAAGAGATCGCAAAACTTATGCGTTGGCATAGTATTGGCTAAGGGATGTGTAAGATACCCGACTAAGCCAGAGGGATGTGTAAGAAGATATATCGATAGAAGATAGTAATGACATGTATAGCGATGACAATGACATGTATAGTAATGACCACGTTGTTGAAACTCCTGGTCTATCTTCAAGTACAACTACATCATATGACATGTATAGCGATGACAATGACATGGAAGATGACACCATAGCCGAGTACGAATGATGAACAACAAGATCCTACAACGAGTGATGATGAAACAAATGATGATTTCGATTTGCAAACATATGACAGTGATTCCGATTGATATCGAGACAATACTCTTTTAACTTTTGATGTGTATAATGGTTATTTTAATGATATATCGATAGAAGATAGTAATTGTGATTGATATCTTTACATTGCTAGTATTATCAGATTCTTATTTTTATGATTCAAATTATTGTTTCGGGTTTTGGCTTAATTTGAATGCCATGGGTTGTGATGTTTTAATTTTTTTCGTTCTCGCTTAATCAATTCTCATTAGGTGGATCGAAAGCTTTAATAATTCTCATCTCGTTTTTATATACTTCTTTGCTTGTTTATCTATTTTTGTTTAGTTGATTTTGTTTTCTTCTTTCCACCACATTAATTTTAATTTTTTTCCAGATATTTAATCAAAACACTGAAACACAATTAGTGAGTTCCAGAAAAAGATACAGAATTAGTGTATGTTCTGGATATAGATGGTTGATGGATAAGTAGCATTCTTTGGATGTATATATATAATTTTGTTTTCTTAGGCTAGAAAATGGAAAAAAATGAAAAAATAAAATAAAACCAAATAGTTCGGCTTGAAATTGACCGATTGTTTCGGTCGATAATTGATTTTACACATTAGTTCGATCAGTTTGGCCCAATGACGATCAAATATTTGAGACTTTTAAAAACTTTCCATCTCATAATGTTATTTACACAAGAAAAATAAAATAAATTATATTGGACAATAATAAAAATACAACTTGAACTTGAATGAGCGAGAGCTTCTAAAACATAGTATTCCACATTTCCCTTTAAATTATTAAGTTATAAATTTGTTTTTTTTTCTTTACTATAAACTATATGATACACACATACACAATAATGGTAACTTAAAAAGACTTCTAAAAATAGTGTTTCACTTTCCCGCCGCCGGAAAAATATCGGTGAAAGAAAAATATATCGCCTCCCGCCTTTCTTGTGCCCAAATTCTATTTTCACTCCAATCTCACCTCCCGCCTCTCTTGTGCCCTAATTCTCGAATTTATCACACTCCAAGGGTCATCAATTGGCGGTAGCAACAAACGGAAGAGATCTTGTAAGCCTTTACATCTTTCTCATTTAACCCCAGTTCTTTGCTTTTATTCCCCCCGAATTATTTACCACAATGGTGGGAAAAAGTGAAAATTCGGTTCAACAAATTAGGTCCGTAAATGAATATGGAGATGGGGTTTCTTGGTTCAGGGGATCAATTATCGGGAAAGGAGGGTTTGGGTGTGTTTATTTAGCCAACCTCAAAAACCCCAAATCGAAATACAGCTTCTTCCCAGCTTTAATGGCGGTAAAATCGGCCGAGCTTTCAATTTCCGGCTCGATTCAGAAGGAATGGGAAGTTCTTAGCAACGTCAAAGGTTGTCCGAATATAATCAAGTGCTTCGGTGAGGAGACGACAATGGGCCATAATGGTGCTATGTTTTACAATCTGCTGTTGGAGTACGGCTTCGGCGGAACCCTAGACGGCCGGATCAAGAAATACAACGGCGGCGATGGGCTATCGGAATTTGAAGTTAAGGTCATCGCAAGGTCAATTTTGAGAGGTTTGTGTCATATCCATGGTATCGGGTACGTCCATTGCGATTTAAAGCCCGATATTAATCAATAGGAATGTCTACCTTCTTCGCCCGTTCCTGCATCTTGTTGCACTGCCTTGTTGGAAGCCTTCAGTAAGTCTCTGTTATCTCATTGAGAATATAATTTGTATAGTTTTATTGGTGTTTTGATTAACTTGTTCTTTTGTTGACTTTCTTGAGAAGAAGTCGACCCAATGGAAGCTTGGGTGAACGCAATGCGCTCCGCTATACATGAATCGTTTCCCAAACCTAATAGACGCCTCTTACAAAGGTAATTTAGCATATGCTCGTGATCTTCCGATATGTATAGGCCATTTTACGTGTTTACTTTCACTCTAAAGTTATTCACTGTTTTTCTAGAGTTCTTAAGATGATGCATACAATTTCGTCTCAACTGTACCGTCTGCTTCACCTACTTTTTTTTTTGGGTATTATCAAAAGCCAGAAATGTGCATACCGGTCAACTCTAGAAGAATATAAGTTCTTTAAACAGGACATATTTATAGATGTTAATATCTTAATGCCTTATTTTTGCACGTTTCATTCCGCTTGTATTGAAAGGGGACACACTGCCACTTGGCCCAGGGCTCTCTTCTCTAAATCTCGAATTTAGCATGGCCAGCTCACGTAATTGCTGCCTCTTTATAAAATCCTTTGACTCATCCACCGTCTTCAGCAACTCTTCAATTATCTCTTGTGCTTGCCTTATTCTAATATCAACAATGTTTGCTGGTAAATTGGCCTCGATTAGGATATGGAGAGACTCGCTAAGGTGCTCATAGCCAGGTCGTCCCCAACAGCTCTGACAAATACTGATTACTGTCTACATCTGGAGTAGTTCGAATCTGGGGAGAGGCTGCCCGAGCAGGCGAAAAGTTGGGATTGTAAAGACTCGACATATTATCTTACCAGATCAGACTGTTTCAGGGGTTTTAGCAACACAAGGAATAAAGAGGGATCTGTGTATAATAAAAAGATGCAAAAGCTAAAAAAGGTTAGAAGAAAGGGAAATCCGAAATCCCAAGTCCTTAGGTCTGTTTTTCACATATTCTTGACGTAAGTTATAGTCTCTTCTTTGTTATATTATAATTACAAAAAARAACTAATTTTAGAAATTARGAYGCTACCCTGAGGTTTGATTCTATTTTATATTGTGCCCTCATCCATAAATTGACATGACGGGATTTGTTAATGTCATCAAGTATTTTACAATTACACTCCCTCAATTTTTACAAATATGACAAATAGCCCCGCCTTTTTCTCAATTATTTGTGCTATTTAGATAAGTGAGGGATGTAATTGTAAAATGCAAGACAAAAAGGGGTCTATTTGGAAGTTGTAGAGAGAAGTTGAGGGTTTCAATTGTCAAAATATTTGATGCCATCAGCAAATTCCGTTAGCTTCACTAACGGCAGGTGCAAAATGCAACTCTAGAATAATTTTGTAATTTTAAAAGGTGGTATTTTTTTTCATTAATTGTTATTTCTAGGCATATGCTCGTGATCTTCCGATATGTATAGGCCATTTTACGTGTTTACTTTCACTCTAAAGTTATTCACTGTTTTTCTAGAGTTCTTAAGATGATGCATACAATTTCGTCTCAACTGTACCGTCTGCTTCACCTACTTTTTTTTTTGGGTATTATCAAAAGCCAGAAATGTGCATACCGGTCAACTCCAGAAGAATATAAGTTCTTTAAACAGGACATATTTATAGATGTTAATATCTCAATGCCTTATTTTTGCACGTTTCACTCCGCTTGTATTGAAAGGGGACACACTGCCACTTAGCCCAGGTCTCTCTTCTCTAAATCTCGAATTTAGCATGGCCAGCTCACGTAATTACTACCTCTTTATAAAATCCTTCGACTCATCCACCGTCTTCAGCAACTCTTCAATTATCTCTTGTGCTTGCCTTATTCTAATATCAACAATGTTTGCTGGTAAATTGGCCTCAATTAGGATATGGAGAGACTCACTAAGGTGCTCATAGCCAGGTCGTCCCCAACAGCTCTGACAAATACTGATTACTGTCTACATCTGGAGTAGTTCGAATCTGAGGAGAGGCTGCCCGAGCAGGCGAAAAGTTGGGATTGTAAAGACTCGACATATTAGCTTACCAGATCAGACTGTTTCAGGGGTTTTAGCAACACAAGGAATAAAGAGGGATCTGTGTATAGTAAAAAGATGCAGAAGCTAAAAAAGGTTAGCAGAAAGGGAAATCCGAAATCCCAAGTCCTTAGGTCTGTTTTTCACATATTCTTGACGTAAGTTATAGTCTCTTCTTTGTTATATTATAATTACAAAAAACAACTAATTTTAGAAATTATGAGGCTACCCTGAGGTTTGATTCTATTTTATATTGTGCCCTCATCCATAAATTGACATGACGGGATTTGTTAATGTCATCAAGTATTTTACAATTACACTCCCTCAATTTTTACAAATATGACAAATAGCCCCGCCTTTTTTTCAATTATTTGTGCTATTTAGATAAGTGAGGGATGTAATTGTAAAATGCAAGACAAAAAGGGGTCTATTTGGAAGTTGTAG
>BMAC01000170.1:635743-649481 GCA_014905375.1 Phtheirospermum japonicum
TTGTGTGATTATTCCAAAATTATTTAACTGTGAGGTACCTGAATTCTCTAAATTTATAGCTTGGATGATTTATTTGCCAAAATCTTACTTTGCTGGAAGTGTATATAAATGAAAAAAATGTCATAATTGCTTGTGAGATTTGTTTTCATAATATTTTCGCTAGTGATTTGTAATGTACAGAGAAGTTGAGGGTTGCAATTGTCAAAATATTTGATGCCATCAGCAAATTCCGTTAGTTTCACTAACGACAGGTGCAAAATGCAACTCTAGAATAATTTTGTAATTTTAAAAGGTGGTATTTTTTTTCATTAATTGTTATTTTTGTGTGATTATTCCAAAATTATTTAACTGTGAGGTACCTGAATTCTCTAAATATAGCCTGGATGATTTATTTGCCAAAATCTTACTTTGCTGGAAGTGTATATAAATGAAAAAAATGTCATAATTGCTTGTGAGATTTGTTTTCATAATATTTTCGCTAGTGATAGTTTTTTATTCACTCATTTTCATATTCTCAATTATCTATCATGTCCAATTATAATTTCACTCAGTTATATCTGTAGCGTTTTAAAGATTTTATGTCGTTTCATGTCAATTACTGATATGGTCATTACTTGTTTGAGTCCTTAATATTGAACAAAYCTTTTGACTGAATGGTGATYTRTTGAACAGACATMGAGGCYTTGACKTGRGAATCAAATCACGTTTAATGATTTTMTTTTTGTGGCGWGGTCTCGTCCTGCTACTGCTTCTTGTGCATCTTCACTTGTGTTTCGACTCTCCACTGCTCTCCACTGCTACACAATACTGCTAGATGCTCCTTCTTTTGATTAGATTAAGAACAAGGGACCACTTCATACGCTCTTCTACCAGGTACTTAACAAATCATTGGTTTATTTGTCAAAATGGGTTTATTATTGCCAATCTAGGATGAGTGCTGGTCTAAAGTGCTGAAAGTTGTATTACTTCTTGAGTGTATGGCAGTGGGCTCTATTGCATGCACTTAGCTCCCTCAGTTTTGTTAATTATATCCAAGTTAAAAAATAAATAATCAAAAGGTCAGCAAGTGGAGATGTGTTTAACCGAAAAAAAAATAATTTTCCTCTAGCTGATTATATGTAAATGATGCACAACTGTAAATATAATGTGATTTAAATCAATTGATTTTTATCTTTTTTTTTTAAGATAAAAATGGGTTCGTTGGATGTTGCTAGAGTTGAGCTAGCGCTCGCCCTTTTTTATCTGAACAAAGCCGAAGCTAGGGACAAGATATGCCAGACCATACAATATGGTTCGAAATTKTTGAGTAATGGAGAGCCRGACACAACATAAAATSTCGACAAATCGACTAGCTTGGCTAGAAAAGTTTTTCATTTGTTCAAGGTCGGTGTTTATAGTAGGTTTGTATGTGATTTCTGCAGTGAGTTGTTTCTAACCTTATTTATGTATCGTCTCATTTTTTTACAGTTTATCAATGATCTCCAAGCTTTGTTTAGCCTAAATGCTAGAGTTCCAGGGACTCCACTTCTTCTAATTTTGTTGGGAAAGTTATTAAAAATCCCTAATTATGAGTTCCTTTGTTTACGGATAATAATGTACTTCGATTATGTGCAAATGACGAGACATGGCAATAGTGCTTGTAAATATTTTTTCGCTCTAATAGTTTATGTGTTAGATAAATTCTTTGTTGGTGTTGATGATTTTAGTGTATTATGTACTATGATGATTTGGTGTATTTGTTGGTGAAATATTAATATATTCACAATATGTCGTTCCAATATTTGTAGAACCAATAGGAACGATAGATATTGGCGCGACATGTCGTGCCTATTGGTATTTAAGTTGCAGGAGCGACTTATAGTCGTTCCTATAGAGATACAAACAAATGTCTATAGGAAAGACAATTTTGGAACGATTTGTCGTTCCTATTTGTATTTAATCTACAGGAGCGACAATTTTGGAACGACTTATCGTTCCTATTGGTATTTAAGAAACAGGAGCGACAAAAGTCGTTCCTATAGATATACAGGCAAATGCCTATAGCAGCGACAATTTTGGAACGACATGTCGTTCCTATAGATCAAAAGTAAAGACAACAACACTTGTATGAACGACTTTTGTCCTTCCAGTTGGTCTCATTTGTTGTAGTGTTGTATGTATAGAAGATTCAATATTTTTTATTCTTATAAACAACAAAATGTGGACTGTGGCACTAAGTTCAATTGCCGCACATGCAAACACAATTAATTATTGGGGTAATTATTTTTTTCACCCCAAATTATCGTAATTTTCATAATTTACTATATAAACTATTATTTATAATAAATTATCATACAAATTATGCGTGATTTGCAGTTTGCCATATATCTGGATGTTTGTGGTTTTCTAATTAAAATTAGATGATGTGGCACAATCTCGTTGCGCTATGTCATCCGATTTTGATCACAAAAACACAAAAAATCGACTTTAGGTTGTAAATTGCAAATCGCGCATAGTTTGTATGGCGGTTTGTCACAAATAATAGTTTGCAAAAAATCGGGTTTAGGTGGCAAATTGCAAATCGCGCATAGTTTGTATGTCGGTTTGTTACAAATAATAGTTTGTATGGTAAACTGTGTGAAAAACGCAATAGTTTGGAGGGCAAAAAATAAATAACCCATAAGCTAAGTTGCACGGAAATGGACACGCTTATTTTTAAAAATATTGGACACGACACGGCTCGAACACGTTTAGAATGTAAATAATTATTAATATATTTATTTCCTATCAATATTAAATTATAATAATTTTTATTTATAATAAATCATCTAAAATAATTACAAACTCATTCACAATAATTTATAAAACCCCAAATAAAATAAAAAATAATATTAAATTAAAAAATTTAAAAAAAATAAAATTTTTGAAAAAAGAATTAAAAAAAATGAAAAAACGTGTCGGGCCGTGTCCTGTCCGTGTCCCCTATCAAAAATTCAAAAACAAAAAAATAAAAAAAATAGGACACACGTCCGACACGTGTCGGGCGCGTGTTCGCGTCCTCAAAGTGTCCGACTCGTCCCGAGGGTCAAAAATAAGTGTCCGTTATTTGTATTGTGTTTATAGAATAATCATCTGATAGCTCTCTCAACTTTGCCTATAAAAATGTCAATGAGTTGTAGTGCTTTGTATACCGAGAAAGATATATTGCAACACATCGGTTTATAAATCTTAGTCTCTCCGCTCAGTTTTATTTAGTAATGGCATGTATTATTTATAACATTTATGTACATTTTTATAAGATATTTAAAAATCGTGGAATTTTTATAAGATATTTCAAAATCATGATTTGTCCACGGGTTTATCCGTTGGCCCAGCTTTTTCAACCGGATTAGCAGGTAGGACTTGGGCTGGGTTTAAACCTATATGGACAAATATATTAGGCCTATTTATACTGGGTTAGAGAATCGAGTCCACCGATAAGCTCGGCCGTGTATTTATATTTGTCTTTAGACATAATAATGTTTTTACTTATTTACATTTTATGGGATTTTGTTAGTTTACAATCCCTCTGTCAATCTTATCCAAGACAGCCTCAGACTTTTGTAAATATTCAACAATCAGAGTAATCAACGAGAAAATGATTATAATAACAATGAATCCAGGGTTTGCAATTACAGTGTCACAAAAACATCATCCAAACTCCAAAGCATGACCAAAAAAAAAAAAAAAAAAGAAGAAAAAAAAAAAAGGCCACACACTCGAACACTCACACACACACTAGTCTTAAAACATGGTATTTATTTGTTTCATTAAGCAGGATTTGGTAACACTTTTGGCTTTGGCTTCACTTCTACTTCATTCACACTGCGGACAAATATGGCATCTGGCTCATGCCTGCCACACACACCAAAAAAAAAAACAAAAAACACATTAGTCAAAGAAATACCGATATCTGGGTTGAATATAAAGGTATACCCACTAATTACAATAGACCCCAACTATCTTTCAAAACTACAAGTTGAAAGAGGGTATTTGTAATTTTGAAAGATAGCTTTTTTTTTTTCTCCCAATAAATTAACTAAACTTAAATGATAGCATTCTTACTGTTTTTCTCCCTCTTCATACGTATAACTAGATGCAACGGCCAAGAGCCTCCCATCTCTGCTAAATGACAAACCAGCAATGCTCGATGGGTACTTAGCGTACTTCACAATGACCAAAGCAACAATAGAGAAACAAAATAAAAGTCAACATAACATCATCATATATATTCCAAACAGGATGCAACTGAAATTAAAAGCCCAATTCCAAGTGTATATCTCACTCACCTGATACAATCTCTTTTTGTTGTTCCCATCCCACACGTTCACATACCCGTCACACCCTCCAGTAGCAAAAGTACCATAGCTACACGGAATTTTTTCAATTGAAACAATATTAAAAGGAGAATAATAATAATTCATATTTCACACAAGAAGAATAATTAGCCGAATTGAGATTATAAGATATATTGAGGGGTCTAATAAATCAAACACTACAACACAACTTACATAGGGTGAAATGCAATGGCATTGACAGGGTAGACAATATCTCTTCCTGCTTCTGATTTCCGATGACATTTAAATGCATACCTGGGAAAGAGACCACGATTTTTTTTAAAATTATTATTATTATTTTATTTTTCTTTTTTTGGGAAGGGAGGGATGGTTAGCATCATTGAGTGACAATCTGATTGAAAGAGATAATTAAAAAAAAAATTGAAAAAATTGATGTGATAAATATCTACTAACTCAGGCAAAAGCTCACAAGTCAATGCTCCATCTAAACAAATCAGCCTCAGAATTGTGTTTCGGGAATATAAATTTCAAAGCAGATGTTTGTCATTTTTTTTTCTCTCCACGAAATAACATTTTAACATGCAAATCGAGAAATGTCGACAGATAACTGGAAGGTAGACATCAATAGAAATAAAAAGAAAAAGAAAAGTGTTAACTGGTAAACTGAAAAAGTTACTGTCACATGTTATAAAGAGAGCAAATATTTAGTCGAGTATAAGCGTCTTTTAAAGAAATTAAAAAAGATCACGAATTGCTACATGAACATAAACACTTACTTTTTCGACTGACCAGCTTCCGAAAGATCAAAGAACTCCATAGCGACTCTACCCTCGACGCTACTTAGAGCATAACCTGCCAGTTGCGAGTTTCCAAGATTTATTATTTTGTTCAAAATTTAACATAATCCAATTTAATCTGGAAAAAAAAAACGCAGAGGAAGTTTAGGGTTAGCCCAACACCTGTTCCATTGGGATAACAACGGACACATCTCGTCTGATACTTCAAAGAAGACTCTCTTCGTTGCTCGGGTTGGGACATGTTCCGGAGATCATAAACATTCACATGCCTCCCAGCAGTTGCGATGACCAAGCGGTTGCCAACAAGAGACATCGAATAAACGCGCTCGGGCTGAGAGTATGTCCCCACAAGCGAACGGTCTTGACCACTTGCACCTCGTGGGTCCCAGCACTTTATGGTTTTATCCCAGCTACCCGTAATAACTTGGCCTGAAATTCACAATGTGAAGAGGATTTAAAGAACAGAATAACCTGAAGTGTATTCAACCAGTATAAAAATCTAGCACGCAAAATTGTTTACAGCGCGAAGTAAATTGCTTGTCAAGAAAAATGGATAATGGATAATTTAACAAAAGATGCTGCCAACTTAAAACCAAAAGATAGTGCACAAAAATATTAAGTAAAACAGACTCCTCCGATGCCAGTCATATGTTACAATCGTCTTATTTCACTTCAAAACTTGATATAATATACCCACTATTTAGCAGGACTGCTCACGATGAGGTTCACACAGGTCGATATTACAACTTAATTTGGAACAAAAAAACAAAACAAAATAAAATAAAAAATCTCACCGGTTGCGTAAGAGTACTCGATGCAACGAACAGGAGCGTCATGTCTCCCCAAAATATCCTCCCTGTTGTAATTGAAAACAAGCCTGGAAACACAAAAAATTATATAAATAAATAAATAAATAATCCTAGTTTGCTTTGGTACAAAATTGACATATAAACATAAATAATTACATCAACCACAAAAAATAAGCAGCAATCATAAATTAAAAAAAAAAAAAAATCACCTTCGAACAGTGTGATCAGCAGAAGCGCTAAACCCCGACGAATCGTCGTGGAAACAGCAATCAAGCACGGCGCCTCCGTGCATAAACTCTCCCCGCAGCGCGTTGGCGCTCGCATCGTACAGACGAACACTCTAAACATAACAGCCACCAGAAAATTAAGAATATTAAGGAAACCTAATTCAAGGATCTGAAAGTGGAAACAAAACAAAAAATTCAAACGCGTCAATTTTGAAGTGAAGTGTGAGCAAAACCTTGTCCCAGGAAGAAACGAGGAGGTGGTCGCTATGGTTGGAGAAGCGGAGGTTGGAAATGCCGTCGGTCGGAGGGTTCGACAGCTCGCGGCCGGTCGGTGGTGGTGGTGGCGCCGCCGTCATGTTCACCGTCGCAGAAGAAAGTGACTAGGGTTTAAGCGGAGATTTGGGGAAATTGGGATGGTTTAGAAATTAGGAGATCTTGAGAGAGAGGAGGAGGAGGAGAAGTGTTATCTATCGGCTATCTGAAATTCAAATTCAAAAACAGCAATAGCACCAGCGGTGTGTGTGTGATTCAGTTTTCAAAACTGATTTATAGTACCAAAGTTGTCTTTTTTTAATGAGTGTTTATTTCGATCAGTAATTCTAAAATTCGCGAATTGCGGTTTGTTTGTTTGTTTGGTTGGTTGGTTGGTTGGACTCATTCCATTCCGTCTGTGATTTGGTTGTGTTTATTGGGCCTAAATTGAACATAATTAAGCCCATGTAAGAACATAGATGGGCCGCATTTACAAAAACGAAACCGATATACTACAGCCCGACAAAAAAACAAAAGGGAAGAAAGAAAGAAAAACTACTTCCGGTAGATGGTAACGACACTTAAATCTGATGATCTTAATTCGATCTACTTGGTGTCACTGTGACTGCACTTTTCACCATTTCAATTAATTCCTCCCTAACTCAGCTCTAAAACCCTATGAATTAAATTGCCCCAAATTAATCAACGCTTTGATTTGCTTTGGAGTCTCGATCTCGAATTGGCTGTTCCGGTAGCTATTCAACCTAGCCAAAGCAATGGTGGTCTGCAAATGCCGCAAGGTATGCGCGCCGATGCAAAATTTTGGATTACTGTGTGCGTGCGTGTGTGTATATTTGTGGATTTTAAATTAATTGATTTGATTTCCGTTACTGCATTCATTTCCCAATTTTGAGATCAGATCAGCTCGGAATTCGTTAATCCTGAGATCTTTTGATTTCAGTTTTAGTTCCTTATTCACGTGGATTTATCTGCCGCTAGCTGATTAGTGATGATCAGAATTACTTAGAATTATGATTTGTTTCATTATTTATTTTTAGTGGTAGGCAGTTGGTTCCTTTTCTTTTTTTTGGGTCTTTGGTTGCTGTAATTTGTTGTTTGATTGGTCTTGTGATTTTTAACAAGGTGATAATATGTACTATGTTTTATGCAAACATGATGACTAATGAATTCCTGTAAATTTTGGGTTTTAGGCGACTAAGTTGTATTGCTTCGTCCACAAGGTGCCCATTTGTGGAGAATGTATATGCTTCCCAGAGCACCAAATTTGTGTGGTAGGTTTTTTTTTTCCATGCTCGGTTTCTTAAACATGTATGATATGTAAATGTTGGGAAAATGATACTAATGAATTATTTAGGTGCGTACATACTCTGAGTGGGTAATTGATGGGGAGTATGATTGGCCTCCGAAATGCTGCCATTGCCAAGCTGTGCTGGAAGAGGGAACAGACACTCAAACTACACGATTGGGTTGTTTGCGTATGTTTTTTTCCCACACATCTTCAATCCCCTCCTCCCCAACCCCACCCCACCCCCCTCAAGTTCAAATTTTAAATTTTTGTTTCATTCGCTTTCAACATGATTTCGCTTTGCAGATGTTATACATACAAGTTGCTTAGTGTCGCACATTAAAAGTTTTCCTCCGCACACTGCTCCTGCTGGATATGTTTGTCCGGTCTGTTCAACTTCGGTATGTTCTGGTTTTGCACAGTCAGCAATTTACTGTTGCTCCGTCATCTTTTTGTGATTAATTTAAACCTTAACCAACTATATTTTTGTACTTCTTAAATTTAATTGGTATCAGATAGTTCATGGTCATTAAAGTAATCGATGTACTGAATTTCTCATACTGTTGTTAATGGTGACTTGCTAACGAGAGTCCTACTTTTTACAAGAGGTTGCTCGGAGAGATGAAAGAGGCTTGTTATGTTTCTTAAGCTATTTTAATTGGATGTATATTTTGATGAAATTTGTTAATGTCATCATGTGAACTGAGGTTTAGATGGAATTCTCTAAAAAAACACCAAATATTGGATTTGGCAGTGTCTCGGTTGCTTATAAATGTTTGGATTTGTTTTGGATCTTTTAGGCCAGATGATTTGGGAGAACATATTTTGGAAGAATGTAGTGATAAACTATTTGTCTTTATTTTGGGGGAATGAATTGGAAATGGAAGTTTGTTAATAGCTGACCTGTTTTGGATCTCTCTCTCTCTCTATCTCTCTTTTTGGCTCGAAGTGATTGAATAGTTGCACAATTATATATTTCACCCCAAGCATTTGACATACTTTCCCAGAATTGATACTGTTATGCAGATACAAATTTGTGATGCTAAATGGAATAGAAATTAATTCATCATGTTGTTGTATTATGAGTGTTTTTGGAAATGAGTTTTGCTCCTTCTGCCACTTATCGAGTCCACCTTTTGTCCATCTTTCTGAAAGTCCTGATATGAGATGGACTGACAAGGCTTGTATTTGTTTAAAGCTTCTCAACATATGCCATTTCTTCAAACCTTGTTAACAGTAAATTGAAGATTGTCCTATTGCAATTTCCTTTGTTTGGGAAATAATCATCAGGAATTTTGAGTTGATACAAAGTATGGCAATATGCTTGAGACTTAATCTGCTTTATGGTTGATCACTTAATCTCTTGTACTTTTACAATCATAGTATATCTGATGAATGCCTTACCTTTTTCCCTATTTAGAGGGTGTTTGGCACTTTCGCTTTAAAGGTCTATAAGCTCCTATATCCTGGAAGATGTTTTTTGAGTTAATGAGATGGTATATCTTATTTTGAAAATAAGTTAAATTGTTCCGATAAAATAAGATGATAGAGCTTATAAGATTTTAGTAGTTGGGATTCCCCACCTTTTTTAAATACGACGTTGTCTTCTCCTAACATCTTATTTTGAGAGATAATTAGATCTTTTAATTTACCAAACGCTTTTAAAGAGTTGATGAGCTCTCAAAATTCACCCTACACTTTCGAAGATTTTATGAGTTCAGGCAAACACCTTTTCAGCACATATTGTCTCAGGCTTGAGTTCTGAAAATTGGTTACATTGTAGGTTATGGTCATTTACGATAAGTCAGTATTTATTTACCATGCACCAAAATATTTTAGCTCAAGTTTTTTAACTATGTTTCAAATAATGTCTATTAGCTTGTTCTCTTGGTGAATGTTTTAAATCATGGGTAGTGCTTGGATTGTTGCAGATATGGCCTCCAAAAAGTGTCAAAGATCCAGCATCACGTCTTCATTCGAAGCTGAAAGAAGCAATAATTGAGGTAATATCTTATTCTTAACCTGGTAATTATTCGACTAGTCATCTGGTCAATATGATCTATTTCCACTGGGTATTCTGTGTTTAGCAGTGGATTTTTAATAAGGCTCAGTTAGAAGCTGTTTATATGCCTTTGCCTTCACTAGGAATGAGAATTTGATTGGATCTCCTGAGCAGATATGCTGGTAGATTTAAACTGTGCATATGGTTTGGAGTTTGGACTTTTAGCAATACCTGGCTTGTGAACCCAACAAGTTATACATGTTTTGTGCACCTTATTTGGTTCTCACCTTCATTCTAAGCTGTAAGCCCTTTATAGATAATTTGTATCATCAGAGTTGGGTTGTTTTCCTTTGATGAATTCTCGTAGTCAAAACCATATTATCTCTGGTATGTAATAATGATACAGCTGTTTTTTCTTGAACATGTTCATTCCGCAGAAATTTTCTCATGACTGTATATTGTCGTGTCTTATGTTGGGTGATTTTTTTAAACTGGTTTTGCAGACTGGTTTGGAAAAGAACTTGTTTGGTAACCATCCAGTTTCATTTGGACCAGAGACCCGTAGTCCTCCTCCGGCATTTGCCTCGGAACCACTGATGCATCCGTCTGTTGGGAAAGACACAGTCCCTACTGCAACAGGCTCGATGAGGCCTGCAAGTTTGGATATAGTGGAGATTGATGGACCGAGCTCAGCCACATCATCTTTACCCAACAATGACTCCAATTTCTTGAAAGGCACTACCCCTGCTGGTGTAAGAAGTCTTATGTTTTAGTTTATGGGAGTAATTACAAAAGGTACCCTTGAGGTTTGACCTAATTACTAAAAAAAACACAGCTAACTTTCAAAATTACTTAAATACCCCTGAGGGGTCTAACCATAATATTTTAATTGATGTGAACGGGGTTTTGAAATTTTCTTTGCTTATGAAGGGGTTAATGTAAGACGAAATAAAATCTGATTGGTATAATTTGTAATTAGGTCAAATCTCAAGGGTATTTTTGCAATCAACCCTTTAGTTTATGTGGCATTGAGTGTTTGCTTCCATGCCATTTGTGATTTATATCTGTGTATATTTTTAATGGTTCTCGCACGTTTGTGATGCTCAGCCCGGTGCAACCACGCGGAAGAATGCTTTGCAAGTTGAAAGGCAGAACTCTGAGGTCTCATACTATGCGGATGATGAAGATGCCAGAAGGAAAAAGTATTCTCGAAGAGGTGAGTTTATTATTATTATTATTATTATTATTATTATTATTATTATTATTATTATTATTATTATTATTATTATTATTATTATTATACGATTTCTTAATTAAAGTAAAATCCTCAAGATTGCAAACTCCTGTGTTGATTCTTGCCCACAAAACCTGTTAGATTTCAAATGTGTGTGTGTGTGTGTGTGTGTGTGTGTGTGTGTGTGTGATATACATGTGAATGATTGCCGATTTTTTACTGCAGGTGCTACATCATGTTCCATTGTATCTGAAATAATATTCTAACCAGACACTGGATATTTGAAATTGCAGGTCCATTTCGTCATAAGGTACTTAGGTCGTTGTTGCCATTCTGGTCAAGTGCATTGCCAACTCTACCAGTAACTGCCCCACCAAGAAAAGATACGTCACATGCAGATGACGCCTCAGAAGGTCGTCCAAGGCATCATAAGTCTTCAAGAATGGATCCCAGAAAACTCCTCTTAATTATAGCTATCATGTAAGAGTTTTCGTTTCTTAAACAGATTTTAATTTAGAATCGATACTATCAAATCGGAATTGATTATTTACAGATGGCTGTGTGTTTTTTTTTTTCCTTTTTAAATGTGAGTGTTTTATTATTGCTGATAATTTAGTATTATTAGAAAAAAGTAATAAAATGATAAGTTGTCTATTAAAATTAAAAATATTATATACCCCCCACTCTTTCTGTGCAGGGCTTGCATGGCAACAATGGGCATTTTGTATTACAGAATTGCACAACGCGGTCTAGGTGAAGATTTACCGGATGACGAGATCCAGTGATCAACAACCGTAACGTATTGTTCTTGTGCTCTGCATGTTTTGATCGAGTTTTTTCTCGTGGCTGAATTCTGCCTTTTTTTTTTTTTTTTTTTGTATAAACAAGTTTGATTATTGTTTGGTTGTAGAAGATATTCACAATCCCTGGCAATTGCAACATGTGACATGTTTAATGTTTATAAGTACTTCTAAATCCGACACGAGTCGCACCTGTCGTGTTTGTTTGTTCTGTTGGTTTAAATTTTACTTTATGCCATATTTTTAATAATATCATATCGAGAAAATGTACTTTTTATTAAAAATATAGTAGAGTATATATTTTTCCTTCCCTTTATGGTTTATGTTATTGAACAGTTTTAGTGGGTCTAACAAGCCTTCCCATTAAATCTGAGTTCGGTATGAATTTGGATCTGGCTTCTTACGAAACTTACCACTGCTAATCCATAACCAGTGTAATGTGTTCACATCAAAGATTCCAAAGATTCCAGTCTGAGATTTAAAGTGAATGATTACTAGAATTATAATTAGTTGGTGCTTATGTTTGCTAATTTTCGTCGCAGGTTAAAGATAAATGATATTCTTAAATGGCCCAAGACTACTAAAAGCCCAAGACAGGCCCACGACTAATAAGCCCAGGAATGGCTATATTCAGGTAGGTTCTATTTACATTTTCAACCCACCAAACTCCGGTTGGTAACCGGAACTAAGTCGTAGTAATTAATATATCATTCGAAAGTAGTTCAAAATTGATAGTTTATATAATTAAGATATTAATTTATCTTTTATTTTTTAATTATATATTTATTGAATCTATTAATGCCAATTAATAATTCAAAAGTTAATGTTAATATTAGTGTATTTGTTATTGAGATATCAAAATTTTGTATTGTTGTCATCAATATTCCATTTATTAAGAGATGAATTTGCATTTAAAGAAATATTAATTAAATGTATACTTAGAAATAAAAAAAATACATAATATTTTTAAATATGATAATTGGACTATTTTTGTGAAACGAACGTAAATATAATACTACAGTATCTTTGTGGAGAGAGTAATATAAGGTAGATTTTAACTAGTCTTCCTTTCTAATTATTTATCCCCTTATTAACATACGTTGCTTAAATTTTTTTTGGTAAAATCAAATCGCTATGAACCAAAACCTAGGGTAACCGAATAGCTCAAATGTATCTGCCGGGTTATAAGAATGTCGGGGCGGATTGTGGTTTGCAATTGTGTGAATCGGTGAGTACACGAAACGGTCTACTAAGAGCGATTGTAACTTTGAATATTAAGTAGGCACACAAAAAAACCTGGTTCTTATTTTCTCCATCCACTCATTCAATGTTCAGTCACACAAATGCTAATTTGTTATTCTTAATATATTAGTTATTGTTATGTTTAAGAGCATTCACGATTTTCGAGCCAGGATTGACTGTTTTTTTATCTGTGCTCGAGCTCGAAAGATTGATGCTCGAGCTCGACTCGACAAGGAAATGAGCATGCTCGAGTTCGGCTCGAGATCGGACTCGACTCGACAAAAGCTCGAGCTCAGCTCGAGTGTTTTAGTGTTAAAATCTAATAAAATTATGGTATTTTTGTAATTAATACTATTAAATAGGGGTATTTTAGTAAATTCACACATAATCGAGCAGCTCGTCGAGCTCGCGAGCTTATTAGTAACGTGCTCGAGCTCGACTCGAGCTGCTCGCGAGCGCTCGTGAGCCGCTCGACTCGTTTGCAGCTCTAGGACCTAACTTACCCAAATCGATTTTGTGGGTAATTGAAAGATAAGGTACCGATAGCTGTAGACTAATTTGCGATTTGAATTTTTGCCGAACTAATTCTAACGATTCGGGATTATAAAATGCTTATGGATCGAGTAGCTGGTATATATATATATATATATATATATATAATATATATATATATAATATAAAAAAATAAAATATTGAGCGGGCAGGGCGGGCCGGGTACCTGCGGGGTGGAAATGGTACCCGAATCCGTCGCGC
>BMAC01000170.1:649506-689907 GCA_014905375.1 Phtheirospermum japonicum
TTATTATTATACGATTTCTTAATTAAAGTAAAATCCTCAAGATTGCAAACTCCTGTGTTGATTCTTGCCCACAAAACCTGTTAGATTTCAAATGTGTGTGTGTGTGTGTGTGGTGTGTGTGTGTGTGTTGTGATATACATGTGAATGATTGCCGATTTTTTACTGCAGGTGCTACATCATGTTCCATTGTATCTGAAATAATATTCTAACCAGACACTGGATATTTGAAATTGCAGGTCCATTTCGTCATAAGGTACTTAGGTCGTTGTTGCCATTCTGGTCAAGTGCATTGCCAACTCTACCAGTAACTGCCCCACCAAGAAAAGATACGTCACATGCAGATGACGCCTCAGAAGGTCGTCCAAGGCATCATAAGTCTTCAAGAATGGATCCCAGAAAACTCCTCTTAATTATAGCTATCATGTAAGAGTTTTCGTTTCTTAAACAGATTTTAATTTAGAATCGATACTATCAAATCGGAATTGATTATTTACAGATGGCTGTGTGTTTTTTTTTTTTCCTTTTTAAATGTGAGTGTTTTTATTATTGCTGATAATTTAGTATTATTAGAAAAAAGTAATAAAATGATAAGTTGTCTATTAAAATTAAAAATATTATATACCCCCCACTCTTTCTGTGCAGGGCTTGCATGGCAACAATGGGCATTTTGTATTACAGAATTGCACAACGCGGTCTAGGTGAAGATTTACCGGATGACGAGATCCAGTGATCAACAACCGTAACGTATTGTTCTTGTGCTCTGCATGTTTTGATCGAGTTTTTTCTCGTGGCTGAATTCTGCCTTTTTTTTTTTTTTTTTTTTGTATAAACAAGTTTGATTATTGTTTGGTTGTAGAAGATATTCACAATCCCTGGCAATTGCAACATGTGACATGTTTAATGTTTATAAGTACTTCTAAATCCGACACGAGTCGCACCTGTCGTGTTTGTTTGTTCTGTTGGTTTAAATTTTACTTTATGCCATATTTTTAATAATATCATATCGAGAAAATGTACTTTTTATTAAAAATATAGTAGAGTATATATTTTTCCTTCCCTTTATGGTTTATGTTATTGAACAGTTTTAGTGGGTCTAACAAGCCTTCCCATTAAATCTGAGTTCGGTATGAATTTGGATCTGGCTTCTTACGAAACTTACCACTGCTAATCCATAACCAGTGTAATGTGTTCACATCAAAGATTCCAAAGATTCCAGTCTGAGATTTAAAGTGAATGATTACTAGAATTATAATTAGTTGGTGCTTATGTTTGCTAATTTTCGTCGCAGGTTAAAGATAAATGATATTCTTAAATGGCCCAAGACTACTAAAAGCCCAAGACAGGCCCACGACTAATAAGCCCAGGAATGGCTATATTCAGGTAGGTTCTATTTACATTTTCAACCCACCAAACTCCGGTTGGTAACCGGAACTAAGTCGTAGTAATTAATATATCATTCGAAAGTAGTTCAAAATTGATAGTTTATATAATTAAGATATTAATTTATCTTTTATTTTTAATTATATATTTATTGAATCTATTAATGCCAATTAATAATTCAAAAGTTAATGTTAATATTAGTGTATTTGTTATTGAGATATCAAAATTTTGTATTGTTGTCATCAATATTCCATTTATTAAGAGATGAATTTGCATTTAAAGAAATATTAATTAAATGTATACTTAGAAATAAAAAAATACATAATATTTTTAAATATGATAATTGGACTATTTTTGTGAAACGAACGTAAATATAATACTACAGTATCTTTGTGGAGAGAGTAATATAAGGTAGATTTTAACTAGTCTTCCTTTCTAATTATTTATCCCCTTATTAACATACGTTGCTTAAATTTTTTTTGGTAAAATCAAATCGCTATGAACCAAAACCTAGGGTAACCGAATAGCTCAAATGTATCTGCCGGGTTATAAGAATGTCGGGGCGGATTGTGGTTTGCAATTGTGTGAATCGGTGAGTACACGAAACGGTCTACTAAGAGCGATTGTAACTTTGAATATTAAGTAGGCACACAAAAAAACCTGGTTCTTATTTTCTCCATCCACTCATTCAATGTTCAGTCACACAAATGCTAATTTGTTATTCTTAATATATTAGTTATTGTTATGTTTAAGTTTTTTTTTTTTTTTTTTTTCAGATATTACTAATTTGACAAATATTTGAGTTTTAATGTTCCCATATGCCAGAATGTTAATTAATACAAATTCTTGATATGTTAAAAAAATAAAACAAGAAACTTGGTAACATGTTTATGATACGTTGTTTTATATTTTATTCCTAAAAATTATGTTTATTTATAGGGGATGACAATGGGGCAGGTCGGGGTCGGGTACTACGAGACCCGGACGATCCGAACCCGCCCCGTCAATCTTACTCGGGTCCGGGATGACAATGGGCCGGGTCGGGCCGGGTCAACCCAATTAAATAGTTTTTCTATTTTTAATTAAAAAATATTAATTATTATTAATAAAAAAATTAAATATATTACTATAAAAACTAAACATAAGACTACAAAAATAATAAAAACAACAATAAATCAAAAAAGATAAAATTTATTATTTATTAGCTTATTTATAAGTTTATTTTATTTTATTCATGTATATTATTAAAAAAAAACCCATCATTAATGTATAAATATATAAATAATCATATAAATTATATATATATATATATATATATATATATACTATATATATACCCGCCGTGGACACGGGGCGGGGCGCCCCAAATGGAGCGAGCAATGTCGGGTTGAGCCAGAGTGGGCCAAGATTGTCATCCCTATTTATTTAGATGGATCGGGTCAAGTACCTAACTTACCCAAATTGATTTTGTGGGTAATTGAAATATATGGTACCAATAGCTGTAGACTGATTTGCGGTTCGAATTTTAGCCGAATTAATTCTAACGATTCGAGATTATAAAATGCTTATGGATCGAGGATCGTGTAGCTGGTCCATGAACACCCCTATCATAGACTCTCATATTAATTCTTTTGATTTTTTTAATTAATAAAGGGAAGAAAAAATTTGTAAGGATAATTTTGATCGATGGGTTGACAAAGATATTTTATTGTTTGTCACCACCCTTTCATAATATTTGCCGCGGGATGTATCTCATGTCATGTGTCCTATGGGTGTACACAAGAAGTCATTAACTCCCAATTAAATAAAATCCAAGTGCCCAACGAAGTTGAATCCCTACTTTACTATTACTGACTATGAAATTTTGAATTGACTTTTCCCTTGAGCTAATATGATAGAATAACGATACTAGTAGCCTTGTTTAAACTTGTCAATGGGGAGCGGGTTTTTTTTTGGTTTTTTTTAATTTTTTTTGATTGCAATCTACTTTATACGGGACATAATTGTAAATAACTGTATTCTCTATAATCCAATTCGTTTCAGTCATGCTATATAAAAGATATTGAGTGTAGTGAATTGGTCTTTTTTTCCACTGCAAAGAAAAATAAATTTACCTGCATAAAAATTATCCGTAATTATCAAGAAAATTGTACAGTGTAAGTATTATTGTCAATAAAATAGTTGAGATAAATATTCACCAATAAATTTAAAATTACCGATAAATATCTACATTACTTAAATCATAAATATCTACATTACTTAAATCGGTGACCGTAAAATTATTAGTAAAGGAAGAGTACACCATGGACCCAGGTGCACCTTGCAACGTGCACCCTGTAATTTAATTTATCATCATATATAACTGATATATATCATCACATATAATTAATACATATCATCACAAATAATTGAAAATTTAAATTTAAAATTTAAAATCCTAAAATTTTAAAAATAAACCTAAAACAAAAAATTAAACCTAAAAATAAAAAATTAATCATAAAGTGAAAATGTAAATCCTGAAATTGAATATTAAACTCTAAATCCTAAATTTTTATCATATATCATCACATATAACTGACACATATCATCACATATAACTAACACATATCATCACATATAACTGACACATATCATCACATATAACTAACACATATCATCACATAAAACTAGTAGAATAATAGATTTTTGTCGGGACCTTAAAATGGAAAATTTAAATAAAATAATAAAAAATTAAACTTTAAAATGAAATATTAAACCCTAAAATAAAAAACTAAACACTAAGATATAAAACTAAACCCTAAAATGAAAAAGTAAACCCTAAACTCTAAATTTTTGTTACATATCATCACGTATAAATATCATATATCATCACATATAACTGTCATATATATCACGCAATACAGGAGCACCTAGCAAGTGCACCCAGTTATACCTAATAAATTGCCATTAGTAAATACTTACATTATTCATCTAAAATTACATCTAGTTATGTTTTATTAAATAATGCAGTCACGATGAAACTCTAAATTTCTAAGTAGTTCTTTTTATCCCCTCTTTCTTTCTTTTCTTTCATGGTACAATAACTTCCAGATCATAATAAGATAATAACGTACACATTTATTAATGAATCTACGATTTAAAATTCATATTGCATACTTAAAAATGTAAATAAATAAATAATCCTAACTATATTTATTATTATATTTTATCCTCATATGATGTTTCTGTCGTGGTACCATTTATATTCTATGAAACATATAGGCTCTGCTTGATTGAGTTTTTTTAAAAGTGCTTATAACTTATTCTTTCTCAATAAACTCTTTTATACTATTTGGTAAGAATAAGAATAAGCTCATGTTCAAAAAAAATTACAAATCGTAATTTTTTCTATTAAACTCCTATATTATTGGGAGAATTCAAATTTTATCCTTTTATATTGTAATAAATATTTTATTTATAAACTAATATATTGCTTTATATTTTACGAAAATATTTTATTAGTCATAAGTAAAGTTTATTTATTATTATAATATTTTTTTAATAATTTTTATGTGTTTTTCTTAATTTTTGAAAATATTTTTTTGAAGTCTTTATTTATTATTATAATTTTATTTCTTTTATTTTTCTTATTTTTTTATGTATAATACTTATGTTTTTAAATTATATTTATATTGATAAATTAATTTTTAATCAACTAGTTTATCAAGTATTAATTTAAAATCAGCTACAAACTATCAATTATCAACTATCCATAAATTATCAACTATTTAAATCATTTTAACCAATCATATCCATAATCAAGTGAGGTTTTTTAGGCGTACAATATGAGCATGGATCTTGTGCAGTTCGGTGTTGTTTGCGTCAATGCCCCCACCAACCAAAAGTTCTTATATCACCTCCATTGTTCAGTATAATTTGGGGGAAAATATTTTTTTTATTATGCCTTATTTTGTAAGTATTATAAAATTTAATAACAAAATTAATATAATGATTTTTTGTTTGTTTGTTTTAATATTTCAAATCTTAAGTTTTCGAAAATATTTAATTGTCTCCGTTTTAACTCTTCTGCCCTCCTTGTTTTAATGTTTCAAAATGTACTTTACCATAAATAACGTAAACACACATTTATAAATTATGAGCTTCTAGCTCAAGTGATATAAGGGTATTGATTAAGACTTGAATTTTAGTGATTCGACTAAAAAGTTTGGCTGACCAAGAATGAGGTTGTTGTTCTGTGTGAACTGTATTCTTGAACTCGAGCAACCTGCAAAATAAAAATCAAACTGGACGGCCCAGACATAGGTCTTCCAATGCTCAAGTCATATCCCTGTATAGTGATAAACGAGAGTTCAATGAAAGTAAAAATAATCAAGTTAGAATAGAATTGAGGCATATGTTCCCAATATAGGGTTTTCGTCTCCTATTCACATAATAATTCCTTAATAAAATCACCGACTCCAAATCGCATTTTCATATTTATGTTAAGTTACCATAATTGTTAAGACTATTGTATTTTGTTAAGTTATCATAACAAACATGGGCCATAAACCATCTCTATACCTTGATCCCGCCAGGGCCCATACCATACTATATTATATCATCGATTTTGCTAAGAAACCAATTGTTGGTTCCATAAGATGGAACCAACTGCCCACGTGGTGCTGACATGTCAAACGAAAAAAGAAATTTACAAACCCCTCTTTCTCCTCTTTCTTCTCGCCCTCTCTCCCTCGTCAGTTTTTTCACAGAAATAAAGCCTAACGGCGGCAACTGGCCAGCTTATTGCCGCCCGACAAAAATACCAATCAAATAACATATTGCCAAACCTCAAAAAAAAAAAAAAAACATAAAAAAATCCCATTATGAAAAATCATAAGAATCAATCAACCTAAGAAATAATCCAAAGATAACACCATTACCAGCAAAAATGTAAGATACGTCGAAAAACCTTGAAACCTCATAAATCTTTTTAAGAAAAATAAGAAGAAAGAAAGAATTGAACCAACACCAGAAAGTATATATTTACATCTCAAATAAAAAGAAGCTTGCTGAGTGCTGTTCAAATCAACATAAATTTTTTAAAAAAATAAGTCTGCCCGTTGTTGAGTTTCTGAGAAATCAAGACTCCGGTGGCCCGACTACATTCTGAAAATTCTCCAAAGTAACATTCAATCAACGGATCTGTTCTTGAAATCCTCACAGTGAAAACCAAACCTTCAAAACCAGCGATTGATTTCATATAAATTGACTGTCGAATAACTAGGATGAGAATTATGTTGGTAAGTCATCACCTCTTGTCATCGTTTGTGGTGTTTATAGTTGTCGCCGATGATGTTCAAGTCATCGGCGCACGCGCACCATAAGATTTATGTGAAAAGTTGGAAGAGATAAGAGGGCAAGTAGATAAGGGGGAGATGATTTGATGAGAGAGAAAATTATTATTAATTTGACCGGTTCCTTACTTTGAATGCCATGTCAGCCATGTTAGCGCCACCGTGGGCCGTTGGTTCCATTCTTATGGAACCAGCTGTTAGTTTCTTAGCAAAAACCAATTATATCATACCAAGCCCACCGGGGTTCATATCATAACCATATCAACTTATTGAGGATGTGAACCTCTTATCCGACCTGATTTAAGGGTATTCCTACCATCTCGGCTTATTAGAGCTCGATAACTCGTTTAAAGAAGTCACACCTCTTATTTAACCAACCTACCTTGACATGCATGCCGATCTGAATATTTGATCGTATCATCTAGTCCTCCATATTCTACCTGATTGAGGTAGGAATTCAGATAGAAATATAAAATCTAAACCTTGAAACTCCTCCTCTCCCCCCCCCCCGCCCCCTCGCTCCCCCCCCCCCCCCCCCCCTCGCTCCAACGTGATTCTTGGAAAAAGAACAGCCGTTCTCAAACATCGCTCATTAAATGTATACTACCGTTGTGTCGGACAGGAGTCAAGTCCTCGTTTTATCATAATAAAATAAGTCTGGTGGACCCAGAAATGAAAGAACCACAATTACCCTGACATATATAAAGTCATCTTCGTCACCCTCATTTTACCCTCTTTACCTTCTGCGTTTTTTTTTTAAATAAGTATATCATTCGCCATTGACAACCTCTTAAGCTCCTCTGAAAAACGCGTTACACCTACTCTCTTCAGCAGATAAGCTCGGAAACATCCCAGGTCCACACTACTATGGGTAAGTCGCCCTATTCTTAATTTTAACTTCCCTATTTCAGTTTTGTTTATTATGATTTTTCATATATCTGAATACACGCCCCCTTTTTTCTTCTCTCTTCTGTTTTTTTTAGCATCTCCCAATTTCTAGGATTCTGATTCCTAAAACCCTAGCTCTAACTCCCCTATGTATCTCACCCCCAATTTAGATCCCCTTTCGGATACTAAATCCATAGAAGTCATCGTCAATAGAAAAAAAAATAGTAGAAAAAATATTAACCAACTTAAGATCGGCCTAGTAGATGAGCCTATCGGAAGTTCAACCTGGACTGAGTTAGAAAATCATACCAGGATGTTAATTGAAGAAATCCTAGTAGTTATTCCCTTAATCGAATCAAAAACTCCAAATCCTCCCCCCAACCTCGACTGCTACCATCTCAACCCTGTAACCGTAGTTTCTTCTTCCTCATATGCTCACCTACCTCCTCTTCAGCAAAAAGTTAGGATTACTATAGAAAATCCATGTCTCCTTCCTGACCCCAAGCTACTCCCCACCTTTATAAAAAAACCTCCATGTCCCTGACCACATGGTCTCAGTCCTTCCTGTGGCTAGTAAAGATGATGCTTATAATCCCCCGGCCGGACACATCACCATTTTTGAAGACCATATTGATTTGTACATATTTGTGTGTGATTCTCGTGTGTTTTTGTATCTTGCATTATGTGCTTCAGTTGGGTTTTAGTCGTATTTTATCCTCTTTTTTCTATTTTTGCGTTTTCGTAGCGTTTGTCGTCTTTTTAGTCTTTTTCTTATTTCTCTTTTAGTTTTTGTAGATTTTATGTTATTTTGATTTTCTTTGTTTTAGGGTAGTCGATCAAGCCTAAGAGCATTCCCGAGTACCACAACTGGCTCGATTTGACGAAAACATGACTCGGGCTCGCGAAGCACAACCATCAATCGATGCGCCATGACTCGTCGTCGATGCCCAGTTGACGTGCCATCGACGCGCCATCGACGGGCCATTTTCTAGCATCGGTGGTCAGGCTATTTTTTGCCATTTTTGGGCAAAAAAAGACTATTTTGCCCACACTTTCACCCATATAAATATAACCTTTCTTCTTAAAACCAGAGCTCTTGAAACCCCCTTAGGGGTTGACAACCCAAACCTTTTTTTGTTTTCTTCATTTCTCTCACTTTCAAGCATATAATCCTTAATAAATTAGCTTAGTTTGTTGAATTTTAACTTAGCATCTAGTTAGCTATATTTATAATTTGAAGAAGCTCAATGTTCTTGGGACAACTCTCTCTCTCTTGGCTTTGAGGATTCTTAGAACTTTTCTAATTTTGCAATCTTTCATTTTTAATTGATTGCATTTTTCTTGTTATTTTCAATGAATATTTGGAGAGAACAATTCTCTTGCGTATGGGCTTTAGTTTATTTGTTGAAAGTTACATTTGATTTGTTGATGAAGGTTAATTATTTTTCGATGTTGTCTTCTTTCAAGATTTTTATCTTTAATCATGTTCATGCTTGTTTTGAGTTTGTGTTATTGTATTTCTTGATGATTTTTGGTTAGAATTCATGGGTCTAGTGCCTAGATGAGTTTAGAACCATCAATTGACATTGTTGGGTATTTTTACAAGTTGAGCTTGACAACCCCAACTCGTAGATTAAGTGTTCAATCAAATGTCAACTGATCGTGGAGACGATTCTAGAGCCCTAGACCCCCGTTTTATTAATCTTTTGAAAGTACAATTTTATCTCTCGTCATTTAAATCACCGTATTAGATACTACAACTTTAAAAATCAAGATTTGATCACGTGTTTAGCGTAGCTTTTTCCTTGTTTTCTCATTTATGAATCAAACACGAGAATTGCTTTGGATTAACCTTCCTCGAGAGATTCGACTCAGTTCAAGCTTTCCACTTACAATTGCTCCGTTCTCTTGCGGGCAGACTTTTTTATAATAAAAAAGTAAGTGCGAAAAGTTCGATCACATATCTCTGCTGGGATTAAGTTTCCCATGCAACCTTTTATGGTGGTCCTAACTATGAAGTATAAGGTTTACCTGCTTCAAATGATCCCTCAAACCATCCGCTTCATCACCAGATACTTGATCTTGTGTCAACATTATAAGGTAGACCCAGGAATATAAGTCTTCTATTTTTACTACCAACTCAAGAAATAGAAAGGATCATTTTACCTCTCCTCCAGTAACCAAGCCCACTTCTTAATCAAACCTTCTTCCAAGTTGAATGAATGGCGAGATAAGTTTTTCTTCCTTCACTCCTTTGAATCCTAGCCATTACTTACCCTATGACAGTGATTAGAGTATATTTGTCCTTATTTTTATTAGCTTTTTAGTTCGTTTTTATATTTATTTTTGGTATAAGTTGGATGATTTAGGCGTAATTCCGTAATTTTATAATTCCAGCTTATTTTACCGCATTTTGATCTTAATTGATGTAATTAGGTGATGTTTCGTTATTTTTCACCTTACAGCTAAGTAACCGGAAGAGTTTAGCACGTAAAAGACGAAGTTCGATGATTTAGGCGTAATTCCGTAATTTTATAATTCCAGCTTATTTTACCGCATTTTGATCTTACCTCCATTTTCTCTTCCACCCCTGGTGCAATCATCGTCCTTACTTGTCGCCGTAATTCTCTTCTGGGTTCAAGCTTCTTTACCGGTAGTCTCTTTAGGTCCTCGGACTTCCATCCAAAAAACCATCCGATCTTCTTCCTCCACTTCTTCCATATGGATGTATTTAGTGCCATCTATCTAACACCCTGCACAAAAGTACATGCAGATCCCTTAGCCAATGAGGTTCTTGACACATCACCCCCCCCCCCCCCCCCCCCCTCCTTAACTCCTAGTTTAGCGTCCCAACTTTTATATCATCCGTTGTTGTAGACACCTCCAAGTTAGCCTTAGTGAATCTGACTACGTACTCCTCCAAAGTCTGCCCAGGTCGTTGTATCACTGAAAAGAGAGACATGTATGTTTCTGTGTGAGTCTTCACGCTAGCAAAGTGTGTTATAAAGGCCAACATTAAAACCTGAAAACTCATGATCCTCCCTGGGGTGATCTAATGAAATCGATTCTGCGTTGGACCTCGCAAGGTAGACAAGAATGTCGTACATGCCACAACGTCCATGTACTGCCGTAAAATCACCTAATTCTTAAAATTCTGAACATGTCGGGTGGGATTTGACAACCCCTCGTAATAAAAGTCCAGTCCCTTGTACCCTCAGGGCAAATTTGCCCTCAATATTTTTTCAGAAAATGGGTGGCCCCTCTCCTATTGATAACATGTATCTGCGACCTGTCTCTACAGTGCTTGCAAGGCCTCCTGCATGTCCCTCATTTCCCGGGATGTTGGCAACATGTCATCTTCATTCTCTATCTCTCTACTTTGTCGTAGGTCATTGTGCTAACAGCTCTTCCTTGTGATCCACCTAATATCCCTATTGTGTTCATCATCTTGATCCTCATCGAATGATGAGTACCTCCTCTAAGGTTACCTCCTTTTTGCTGCTTGCATTAGTTTCAGATCAGGTATCCATGGTTCCTTCTCCCTTCTCCTCCTTTGGGCTGGTGTAATTGGCTCGGCCTATATTCTTCATCATTATGGGCTCAGATGTGGGCTCTACTTCATTGTCACTGATATCCTTTTCGAATATAATCTTTTCCAACTGGTCTATGGGTATGGCACTGACCACTTTTTGGAGCAACACCTTGTGAATGTTGCAGGACTGATGCTTAGGTAACTCCTCAAGTTCCTTGGTGCTAGCTTGATCTTCTACTGCGTCGCCTTCGTGGTGCTACATTTCCCTCCCAATTTCATGCCTTTTCCAGCCTCATTTTATAATCTCGGTGTTTTCTCGAGTACCGTCTCCTTTTATCTTTGTGTTTTTTCAGCTTCTGACTCTTTTTGCCTCTGCGTTTTTCCGGCCACCTACTCTGTTGTGGCTTTTGGTGTTACTCGCACGCCCGATCACGACGTCATTCTTCCCAGATCCCTATTGGCTCCATGAAATTCAAGACTTACGGTATTATGTTTCTTCCCTTCTTTCGCTCGATGATTCGATGTCCCTCGTATTCCCACATACGGTGCCACTTGATGCGACCAAAAAGTCTGATTCACCAAAAATGAGGTCGCTGCTCTCCGAACTGCCTTCTTGAACTCGAGTAACATGCAAAACAAAACCCAAGTCGGACAGCCCCGACGTAGGCCCTCCGATACTCAAGTCAATATCCGTGTATAATGATAAACGAGAGCCTAATAAAAATAGGAATAATCAACTTATAATAGAATTGAGGTCTGTGTTCTCTTATATAAACAAGAGAGGTGTTTTCAATTTAGGTTCCGTCTCTTATTCACGCAATTTCCTTAGTAAACCACCGACTCCAGATTCGGATTCTCATCTTTATGCTAAGTTACCATAACTGTTAGGATTCTCGTATTTTGTTAAGTTACCATAACAACCATGAGGCATTAACAATCTATATACCTTCATCCGCCAGAGCCAATACATACCATATTATATCATACCAGCCAGCTGGGGTCCATACAATAACGATATCAACTTATGAGCATATGAACCTCTTATCCGACCTGATTTTAGGGTATGTTTACCATCTTACCATATAAGAGCTCGATAACTCCTTTAAAGAGGTCACTTCTTTATTTCATCAACCAACCTTAACGTGCATACCAACCTTAATATTTGATATCGTATCATCTAAATTTATAGTTATTTGATATATATCTATTACTTTTCAATCATTTCACCCAATGTATTTAAAAAATTCATAAGCACAATATTATAGTTAGAATAAGAAATAACGTAACCATAAGTTAGTATTATTATTTTTATGCTATTATCAATATTTTTAATACCCTCACCAACCAGATGTGTAATTTTTAATGGTTTCTAAATGGTATGTTAAGTCGGCACTCATATTTAACGAGGCCGGCAACCTGAAATGATTAATTTATTTTATATATTGTCTTAATTAATTACGTAGGTACAATAGAATATATAGACCCTGTTTTTCCAACCACATCACCCCCCAAATAAATATATAAATTATGTTTTACACTATATGGAGTTCATGGGTAAGTCATGCAATTCTTGGAGGCTTTTTATTTTATTATCTTAAACCACGGTATATGTTGCAAAGTGATATAAAATGCTACTTTTGACTTCCCAAGGATTTAATATAGATGCACGAAATGAGCCTATTTTCTTGTCTTTACTCGTCGTATATTCAACTTATACTTGGATAGAAAAAGGCATTTTACTAATGATACAAGGGTTCCCAGTCGTATGAGATAAAGGTAAATTAATTCATTATATTGTACTGTTGAAAAAAAACTAAAGGAGAAAGTTAGAATCAACTTTACGGAGATATAATTAGAAAGGAGTGAATAACTATTATTTTTGTTTTTTCTTTTAATTTCTTTTGTTTGATTAAATGACCATAAAATATTATCATTTTTATATATTAATGTAAAATTTTCTTAACTTATATGTCTGTTTCGTATATTTTATTTGACAAATAAAAAATTAGAGTATTTCGATTACTTATATTTAATTCGAACCTAATTTTTACCTAATTTAATATTTTTCTTTTATTAAAAATTATTTTTTTATTATATTTTACCTAATTCAATTTTTTTTAATTATATTTTACATACTTCAATATTTTCATTTTATTCTCCTACTATAAAAATATAAATAAGCCCTAAATAATTAGTAAAAAAATAAATTATGAAAATATTTAAATATGTTGTATTTATAATAGAAGTTAAATTAATTTTATTTTTCGAATAACAAATATTCTATATAAGTCAATTACAAGTTATTTGTAAAGTATTAGCAATGAATTCAATCTAAACATAAAAATACAAATTATATAATAATAATAATAATAATAATGATGATGATAATAATGATTAATAGATATTGACGCCAGTACAATATGACAGGGGTTGAAAGTATTATATCTTTTGATTTTTTCTAAATATGTAAATAATAATTATTAACGGATTTAATCTAAATATTAAAATTTAAATTATTTAATAATAATTAATTAAAGAGATTAGACACGAGTTGAGAATGTGATAATTTTTAATTTTTTTAAGTATGTAAATAAAATTATTAACAAATATATTAAATTATATATATATATATATATATATATATATATATATATATATATATATATATATATATATATATATATTGGGGTGGGTTCAAATAGAACCATGTCATTATATGCGAACCTGCGAACTAGTGCTTTTATTATATACCAACAGTGCTTTTATTATACAATCACATTACTTTATTAATATTTTCAGTTATATATACCAGTAGTGTATCCTAATGCTTTTATTTAAATAAGGAAATACACAATAAGTTTGATCCATCCATTTAATTAGATCTAAATTCCATAATTGACCCTAGGTTCACATATAGGAACATGGTTCTCATTTGAACCTAATCCTATATATATATATATATATATATATATATATATATTCATGATTACTGTACGTTCTATTTATATACATGAAGAGAAGGATCTAGACTTCCTAAAAAATGGATCAACCACGCTTATTTCCTCTGCATGACATCAGCCGACGTCTTCCATGTGCCAGATTTTTTTTTCCAAAACAACTTTTTGTTGTTTTCTTCTTCTGACTGAGGGTTATGTTCTGCTGCTGCATGGAACGCATGTAGTTGTGTGTGCATGCATTTCATTTCTTTTTTTGACACTCCCCCTCAAAATGATCATACATGTTAAGAATGTTCATCTTGGATAGTAGAAACCTAGTCTGCTGACAACACAAAGCCTTGGTGAAGATGTCAGCCAGATTATTAGCAGGTTTTATATATGTTGGATTCACGGTTCCTTCAACCGCTTTCTCTCTGATGAAGTGACAATCGATCTCCACATGTTTTGTCCTCTTATGAAACACTTGATTCTTTGATAGATGAATGGATGCTTGATTATCACAATGAATTATCACAGGTTCTTCCTGTCTAATTCCAAATTCCTTCAATAATCCAATTATCCAAATCACTTCACAACTGGTATGTGCTAAAGCTCTATACTCAGCTTCAGATGAAGATCTTGATACCACATTCTGTTTCTTTGATTTCAAGCTAACCAAGGAGTTTCCTGCAAACACACAATACCCTGTGGTAGACCTTCTTGTTTCAGGACATGATGCCCAATCTGAATCACTGTAGGCTTTGACTTGAGTATTAGCATCTACAGTCATGATGATTCCTTGACCTATAGTCCCCTTTAAATACCTAAGAACCCTCTGTGCTGCATGAAGATGTTGTGGCTAGGCTTGTCCATAAACTTAGATTACCAATAACATAAGCTATATCAGGTCTAGTGATAGTCAAATATATAAGATTACTTACTAGTCTTCTGTATTCAGTAACATCTTTCAAGAGATTTTTTGATGTATGTGCCAATCTGTGATTCTGTTCTATTGGAGTAGATATTTCCTTGCATCCTAACATTCCTGTTTCCTCCAAAATTTCCAAAGTGTACTTTCTTTGACATGAGTGTAGCCCTTCTTGGTTTCTGGCAATCTCAATTCCCAGAAAGTATTTCAAAACTCCAAGGTTGTGTGTGGTGAAGTTTCTTGATTGACATCATAGCTTCTGGATTATTACTTCCTATCAAGATATCATCAACATATACAAGCAAAGCCACAAAGTTTCCATTTGTATTCTTGGTAAATAAGGAGTAGTTAGACTTTGACTGTGTGCAACCAATCTAAAGTAGAGCTATGGTGAACTTTGAATTCCATTGTCTTGATGCTTGCTTCAAGCCATATAATGATTCTTGAAGCTGACATACAAGCTTCTGACTCTGACACTCCCATGAAGCTTGTATCCATGTGGTAATAACACATATATATACTTTGTAAGATCTCCATGTAGGAAAGAATTTTGCACATAAAGTTGACTTAGTTCCCATTTGAAACGTGAAGCCAAAGCCAGGAAGATTCTGATGGTGGTCATTTTTGCTAAAGGGCTGAGTGTTTCATTGTAGTCAAAACCAAATTTCTGAGTATAGCCCTTTGCAACCAGCCTTGGTTTATGCTTTTTTACACTCCCATTTGAGTCCAGTTTAGTTTTGGAAATATATCTGCATCCAATAACTTTCTTTCCTTCAGATAATTGAACAATTGACCAAATACCACTTTCCTCTAGAGTTTTAAGCTTAGAATTGATGGCTTTTTCCCAGTGAGAATGTACAATGGCCTCTTCATATGTGGATGGATCTTTTGTTAGTGTGAGTGCAACGGAATATTCTTTATGAGAATGAGACAGTTTGTCATACGACAAATATGCAGATAGTGGATGCAATGTGGATGATTTGTGTGTGTGCCAAGTTGAAGTGATAATCAGACAAATAGGAGGGAGGTTTTATGAGTCTTTGAGGATGTCTATCATGAGTTTGATTAGATGATCCATGAGTATCAGGTGATGATGATTGAGATGTTTGAGGAGATTGAGTGGGAGAGTTGATATGTTCATGAGAGCTGGAATGTGTGGGAGTTAAAGTGGTATCTGGTGCTATGGGAGTTGTAGGGTAAGAATGTTCTTAGTGCTGGAGGATATGGTGAAATTCTCATTGTAAGCATTAGGTTTATGAGTGTGAGAGGAGAACGGAAATGAATTTTCAATGAAAAATACATTCCTGGAAACAGAAATGGTGTGATCTTGAAGATTGTAAACTTTGTATCATTTGGTTACTACAGGATATCCCAAGAATATGTAACTGACTGCCCTTGGAACAAATTCTGATCTGTATTGTTTATTGGTAGAAAAAAACAGTGACAACCAAAGACTTTGAGATGGTCATATAAAGGAGGTTGTGAGTATAGAAATTTATAAGGTAACACATTGTTAAGGAGTGGAGAAGGTGTTATGTTGATTAAGTAGATTGCAGTAAGAACAGCTTCTCCCCAGAATTTAGTAGGAAGTGAAGCATGAAATAGTAGAGACCTGGCCACATTGAGTATATGTTGATGTTTTCTCTCTACTATCCCATTCTATTGGGGTGTGTAAACACATGAAGTTTGAGATTGAATTGAGTTTGTGTCATATTAATGAAGGCTTTTATGAGATCTCTGGTTTCAGATTTATGTTTCATTTGGTGTATCCAAGTTGCCCTAGTGAGATCATCTACAATTCTCACGAAATAAGTGTGGCCTTTTAGTGATGGTTGAGCATATGGTCCCCAAATATCACAGTGTATAAGATCAAATGGTAACAGAGGCTGAAAATGGTAAATGTCTTTGTTTAGCTTCATGACAAACATTACAAGTGGTTTTTTCATAGCTTTTTACATTAGGAAAGGATTTATCAACATCCACTAATCGCTTATCAGAAAGATGACCTAATATATAATGCCAAAGAGGGAAGCTATTTTTTTGAACTGTGTTGCAGAGTGCTGATGGAGATGTCTCTTGAGTAAGTGAGGTGGAGTTTCTACTGAGTGTGGTTATGTCAAGTAGGTAAATGCCTTGGTGATGTTTAGCTAATCCAATCATCATCCCAGTGATGTGATCCTGTATGAAGCAATTATGGTTTGGGAAGATAAGCTGTATGGTAGGGTTAGATGCTAACTTGCTGACAGAGATCAAACTTATGTGAAAAGAGGGTACACACAATGCATTTTTCAACACAAGTTTCTCAAATAAAACTACATATCCAACATGAGTGACAAGAACTCTTGCTTTGTTTGGGAGTTGAACAAAAACATGAGGTGAGTGAGTGATGTTTGTGAGAAGTGAAGGATCACAAACCATATGATATGTGGCTCCAGTGTCAATGATCCATGATGATGATAATTTCTGATGATGTGAGACAAATGAACATGTAGATACAAATGGTGATGTGATACCTGTCATGTTTGCCTTAGCAATGCAATTATCAGGAGACAGTGTGTGAGAGAGACTGTTGTACATTCCCATTGAAAAGAGTCAACAACTGTGAACCTGAGCTGAGTTGAGTGATAGCTGACTTTCTGAATTTTCCACAACAATTGAAGTTTGATTTTCTTGATGATATCCTCTTCCCTGAAATCCTTTTGGTTTACTCTTGGTGAACTGAAAATTTGGAGGGAATACAATGATCCTGTAGCACTTATCCTGTGTGTGCCTAGGCTTCTTGCAGTGTTCACAAACAACCTCATACTTGTCCTTTCTGCTCTGTCTCTGCCTCTCTTCTTGAAGTACAAGAGAAAATGCCTTATCTAGTGATGGAAATGGGATCATCAATATGATTTGTCCTCTGACAATGTCATAAGAAGCATTCAAGCCCATTAGGAATTTGAAAGTGTTATCCATCTGTGCGTCTTTTTCCAATGATTGTACACCTGCACATGTACATTTACCACAAACACAATAGACAGATGGCCTATAATTCCTCAACTCTTCGCATATACCATTCAATTGAGTGAAATATTCACTCACAGATATAGCACCCTGCACAACAAACCCCAGTTGTTGTTTTAATTGAAAATTTCTGATATTATCAGGTTGAGCAAAACGAACCCTAAGTTTATCCCAAACTTCTTTAGCCAAATTGATATAGAAGACAATAGAGGTTATCTCCTTTGAAATGGAGTTTAACAACCATGATAGAATCAGGTTGTTGCAACGGACCCATGCTATGTATAAAGGGCTCTCAAGACTCGGCATTTGAATGCTGCCATCCAGAAATCCCATCTTATTTTTGATGGAAATGGATAGAGCAAAGGATCTACTCCAGAAGATATAATTAGTATTATCGAGAAGAGGAGTAACAGAAACAGTGTTTGCTCCATCTGAGTGATGTAAATATAAAAGGGATGGTTGTCATCTTCAATTCGTGGAACAGCTTCAGCAGCTGATGAAGATTCGGCCATGGTGAAAGGTAAAAAAAAAAGAGAGAGAGAGAGAAGAATAAGAAAAATATGATAAGAAAATGAACGGAAAATCAGATCAGGATACAGGTTTCTTGCTCTGATACCATGTTAAAATAGAGGACGCAAAAAGAGAAATAACCATAATCGCCATTAAAGCGTCTAAGAAAAGAAAGTTGCAGAAGATTAAAGAAAAAAGCTTGATTTGTTATATATATTCATGAACATTGTACATTCTATTTATATACATGAAGAGAAGGATCTAGACTCCCTAAAAAACAGATCAATCACGTTTATTTCCTCTGTATGACATCAGCCGGCGTCATCCATGTGCCAGATTTTTTCCCGAAACAACTTCTTGTCATTTTCTTATTCTGACTAAGGGTTATGTTATGCTGCTGCATGGAACACATGCAGCTGTGTGTGCATGCATTTCATTTCCTTGTTTTGACAAAAACAATGACCCTGATTGATGAATTTCAGTATTATAATTTAAAAGTTCTAGCTAATTAACCTCAATAATGTTATCAACACAGCTGAACTTTAATAAATGCTACCATATAAAAAAATGACCCTAACTGATGAATTTCAATATTACCAAATATAAAATATTATTCATACACAAATTATTGGACTTTTACGATGGCGTCATACGAATTGCAACAATACTAAACCTCAATATAATAAAACTTAATAACGCTACAGACATACATATACACACACAATGTTGTCAAATGAATTGTGTAGCCAATTGCATAGTCAGAACGTAAATATACGATTAAACAAAATATTTTTAAAAAAATTAAATAAGTTCACTATTATTTATATTTTTATTTTAACACTGTTTGAATAAAATGAATCCGAGTTGGAGGATCTTTTTAAAAAATATATATATTATATAATATTACTATTTTTTATGTTTTAACGTTATTTGGGTAGAAATAAGAATTAGTTGGATGGTTTTTTTAAACTCATATAACATCATTAGTTTTCTTTCTTTTCATTTTTTTTATTACATTAACACTATTCGGGCAAAATATAGTGATCCAACATCCAAGGCGTATTGGCCTCTTATCTACGACATTGTGTGTAGAGCTAACTAAACATGTAAACTAATTCGCCTGACCTATTTCTAATTACACAACATAGAATGATTATCATTTGACCAATAAATGTACGCACACAAATATATATCTCACCTATATAATAAATAAAAATGTTTTTATCTTACGTATTTACTTATGAAGCTTCGTGATGACATGTAATTTTCTGATGGTTCGGATGCTTATATTGCGAGGTTTGGAGGTTTGGAAACTTACTAAAATATAGGATTCTAATATCTACTTAATATAATATATTTCTTTTTATTCTATTTTGTTCATTGTTTCATATTATTCTTCCAATAAAAATATAAAAAGTCATATAATTAGAAAAAAATAATAATTTAGTTATCATAATTAAAATATAAATTATAATATTAAAATAAAAGTTAAAATAATTTTATTCTTAGAATTCAAAATATAAAATATAAGTAAATTTTGAGTTATTTGCAATTATCTAAGTATGTAAGACATTATTAATGATTTCAACATTAAAAAAATCTAAGGAAAAAATATTGTAACCATCCTGTACTATACACGTTTTTTGGGTTTGCATCCTAACGTTTTTTTTGTAATTTAATGCATCCTGTACTATACAAAATTTTGAAAGTGCATCCTGTACTATACAAAATTTAAAAAAAACTAGTTTTATTAAATAAAAAACTTGAATTTATTAAATAAATATGCAAACCATATTTTATCCTAACGTTTACCGGAACTAGTTTTATTAAATAAATAAAATTTATTATTTATTAAATAATAAATTCGGTGAGTTTGCATATTTAATAAAATATACCGGAACTAGTTTTAAATAAATAATAAATTCACCGYAACTCACCTAAAGTATACGGGTTTGAAAATATAAAATGTCACTCGCAAGATTAGGTGAGTTTCGGCGAGTTGGGGCGAGTTGGCTTGTCGGAGGATGCACTTTCAGATTTTTTTGAAGTACAGGATGCATTAAATTACAAAAAAAACGTTAGGATGCAAACTCAAAAAACGTGTATAGTACAGGATGGTTACAATCTTTTTCCCAAAATCTAAATTAGTTATCTTAATTAAATGAAAAATTATATTGTTCAAATAAAAGTTAAAATAATTTTATTCTTGGAGTTTGAAATATAAAATATAATTAAATTTTGAGTTATTTTCAATTATCTAAGTATGTAACTAAAAATTATTAAAAAATTCAACATAAACATAAAAAAATATAAAATTATAAAGTAATAATAATGGATAAATATTGATTATACACCGGTATGCAACACGAGTTGAGAATATGACGTCTTTTGAATTTCTCTAAGTATGAAACTATAAGTTATTAACGAGTTCAATCTAAATATTATATATAAAAGTAATTGATGATAATAATAACTAATTAATAGGAATTAGACACGAGTTGAGAATTATTTAATCTAAATATTGAAATATAAAATTATTTCACGATAAAGAATAATAGTTAATATATAATGATTATACATAAGTAGAAGGTACGAATTGAGAATACAATATCTTTTGAATTTTTATTTTTAGATTTAAAAACTTTATGATTATCGCAAATACTCTTATATTTAGTTTTTGATAAATCCCGTGTAACACATGGGTATTAAACTTGTGTGTGTATATATATATGTTGGTTCAAATGAGAACCACTACCTTATATGTAAAATTAACACTAATTATGAGTCTTAGATCTAATTAAATGAATGGATAGTTCTTTGTATTTTTTCTTATTTGATTAAAACTAATACGAATTATATAATAAAAGCACTGCTTGTATATAATAAAAGCACTAGTTCGCAGGTTCGCAAATAAGGAAAGTTTCTCATTAGTTTATAATGAAAACCCCAAATATTTGTGAACCTAATGACATTCTACAGTCACTAGATATAAAAAGTCGGCGACCAGGATTTGTTAGTGGTCTTGTCCATTTTTATCATGGAAAGGTATGAAAGTCTTCTTTAATTATGCATTTATTTATAATTCCTACAATCACTTCAACTTATTTCCATTTTTCACATGATCATGAATATCGTCCATAAATTCATCTTTCTTTCTTTTCTTTGTGAGTTAGTAGATCAATGTCTTCCTTTTTCTTCCATTGTCAACAAAATCATAATTCACACACAAAAAAAAATTAATTAAATCCCTACATCCCCAAATCAATCACAAATCGGGCTTACGCGTATGGCTGGATGATCTCCAAAGTCCAGTGACGGAAAAACGGAGGAAAGAGCACGAGGTTGGGGAAAGAAAGGTTAATGCATCTCCATGAGAGACGTTGTGAAGGATTATAAACTGGCCTTCTCGAATATTTACGGGAGGGAATCTTTTTTCATTTTCTTCCAAATAAACTAATTAAGAAATCGAATTAAGATTTTTAAAAAAATTATTGGTTATTAACTATGTTTATCTATTATATTTCATGTTGTTGTTGTTGTTGCTTGAATTTTCTGGTTGCACCTCTATATTTTGGTTGGATTAGATATGTATTGATTGGGAATTTTTATTTCAAAGCAATCATATGCAATACATCTTCAATGCATAAGCAATTACTATTCAAAGTGTTGCACATATGTTCAGGAAGCATGCTCAACACCAATGGTGCATTTCAAGTTTGAATAAGTCTTATTATACACTAGTTACACTAAACATATTTGAAAGATCGGACAAAGCATTTACAAACACAACAAACAAAGCTAATGTATTTATATCGAAGCACCTTTTTTGTTTCTCAATTGTATTAATACATCTCAAAGCATTAGCAAGTACCACCAAAACACTAGAATTATTACCTAACACCACCCCATAAAAATACAGTCTAGATTGTTAAAGATTTTCTATTGTTACAAGTACAAGTTTAATGATTATATAAGTATTCATTTTACAACAAAGAAAAAGCACTTAATCATATTCATCAAAGCATTGTAACACATAATAGAAAAGTACTTTATCATTGGTTATTATCACAAACAATGTTTGAGATTTGTGAGTGGAGGTTTTGGTAAGATACAATTTGTGGGTGGAGGTTTCTGGTAAGTTACAAATTGTATTCTAATAATATCGGGTCAATGGGGGAGGGCGAGATTTTTGGAATTGTGATACTAACAAGTGCGAGTTTAATAATAGTATACGTTTTCATTTTACAACATAGACTAGACACTTAACCATATTATCAAAGCACTGTATCACATAATAAAAAACCATTTTAGCACATGTCACTATCACCAACAACGTTTGAGATTTGTTGGTGGAGGTTTTTTGTAAGTTGCAATTTGTATTCCAATAATCACGGATCAATGGGAGAGGACGAGATTTGTGGAATCTTGTGTGAGTAATTTGCCCACATTCTTTTTTATGCGTTTTCTAATTACACAAACTCATTAAATAACAATTTTTGGATTATATATATTAGTGATGTAGATTAAGTCATAGGTCACAAACAAAGATGGATTTTCAGTGGAACCCAACCATCCATCACCTCTATATATATTGCAAAATCCTCATGACCTATATGTCTACTTTAAATGCTTTATTTGTCAAATGAAATATTTTGGTGCTTCTGATGCTTATGTGTCATCTGAGCCTAATAACTACATAATGTAATAATTTTCTTTTATTATATCTTATATAATTTAATATTTTCCTTTTATTATATTTTACCTAATTTAATAATTTTCTTTTATTAAACTTTACTTACCTCAATATTTTCCTTCTATTCTTTTCCTATAAAAATATAAATAAGTCATAAATAATTAGTAAAAAATCTAAATTAGTTATCTTAATTATAAGATAAATTACATATAAAATACTTTTAACTATAGGAATACTTAATTATGAAAATAATTAAATAGGTTGTATTAATAATAGAAGTTAAAATAATTTTATTATTGGAATTCCAAATACTTTATATAGGCCAATTACGAGTTATTTGTAGTAATCTAAGTATTATTCAATTTAAATATAAATATAAGATTATATAATAATAATTAATTAATATTTATTATACATAAGTAAAATGCGACACGAGGTGAGAGTATGACATATTTTAAAAAAATTTAAGTATGTAAATAATAATTATTAACGAATTTAATCAAAATATTAAAATAATAAATTTTAATAATAATAATAATAATAAATTAGAAATGTACAAGATACGGGTTCAGAATGCATCCTTTGAATTTTTATTTTAAATTTAAAACTCTATAATTATCACAAATATACTTTGATGTAATACATGGATTTTAAACTAGTGTATGTGGAGTCATTATATCGTGCACCCAGTGATTGAATTTATCATCGCATATAACTGATATATATCATCACATATAACTGGTACATATCATCACATATAACTGATACATATCATCACAAATAATTTAAATTCTAAGTCTAAAATCTAAAATCCTAAAATGAAAAAATAAACCTAGAATGAAGAACTAAACCCTAAAAATGGAAAACTAAACCCTAAAATAAAAAACTAAACCCCAAAATTGAATATTAAACTCTAACCCTAAATTTGTACCATATATCACCATATATAACTGATACATATCATCACATATAAATGGTTGAATGATATATTTTTGTCGGGACCCTAAAGTGGAGAATTAAATAAAAAAATGAGAAACTAAACCCTAAAAATAGAAAGATATACCCTAAAATGTAAAACTAAACCCTAAATTCTAAGTTTTTGTCACATATCATCACGTATAACTATAGTAGATCCTCACATATAACTGTCATATATCATCATATATAACTGAATGATAACAGAATTTTACAGGGTGCACCTAGCAAGGAGCACCCAGGTTCATGTAATAAATTATCTCGTGTGTGTGTGTGTGTGTGTGTGTGTGTATAGGGTTGGGTTCCGATGAGAATGGGTTCGTGGGTGAGAAATGAGAATGAATCTTAGTCATTATAACTAATCTAATCTAATGGATCTAATTTGATCAAACGAATTAAAAAAACTTAATGCTATTTTTTTCGTCAACTTCATTGATCAGCCAAAAGAAATAACTTCATCGAACTTCATACAAAAAAAAAAAAAAAAAAACACGCTTGGGCAATAAAATCCTGCTCGATTCGCAAGAAATCAACTCATCAAACTTCATCAAAAATACGCCTATGGAAAAAAAAATCATACTCAATTTGGACAAATTCGAATTTCATCAAACACGTCCGTAGGAATAATCCTATTTCATTTCAGCGGGGATCGAATCAAACACGCCTCAAGATTATAGAGAGCAGTTCCTACCGATTAGTTCTGGTTTCTACTCCCTTAGATTTTGGATGAACCCTAATTTCAGAGGAGATCAAATTGAATCTTGTCGTCAAGATTCTGGAGGACCTTGCTCGTTCGAATTGGCTTGATTTCTTCGAGTTTTAAAAATTTTGTGGTCATCTTTGTTGTTACCTCGTAGTCACAAGATTTGGTTGCACCCCAATAGAATAGATTGAAGATGAATTAGGTGTTTTTTCTTTTGATTTATCTACTTTAGTTCTTAGATCTCCTCAATGCACTCTTTAGTTCATACGATTCAAGAGAAATTTGATTTGTGAATTTTTCTACTTGTTGGACTTTTGTTTTTCTTAATGGTGTGAGGTGACTAAGGTCAATTCAGGGTAAAAATGATGAGAATATCAAGCAATATTATGAACCTAGCAATTGAAGTTCATGTGCACCTTTGAGTCTTATTGTAGCATTGAGTCAATATATAGATACTATTATATATGAAATTTGATTATACTTTTCGTGTAATTGTGTTTATAAGCTACTGTTTTGTGTATTGACTCATGGGTAAGATTTGAAAGTATCATTGAATGTTGTTCCTGTACATGAGAGTCTATTCTACAAAGGATTGTCATAAGATCTACTTTTACAAAATACTGGATTTTGAAATATAAAGATTCGATTAAATGATATATAAATAAAAAATCCACAAGCATGGAAGATGCTATGTGATAATTCATATCCAGTTGTTGGTTTCGATGTCAAAACAACAACTGAACTTGATAAGTGTGACCAACTTAAAAGAGTTTTCTAGGTTGATCACATTTCTCGGAAGAACTTTGTAGTTTTGGCAATGTGGTGTCATTGGATGCAACGTACATAAATTATAGGTATATGTTGCATATTTTGCATATTTAAGTATCAATAACAATAATGCAATTAACTTTGCAATATGTCCAATATTTTTTAACACTCGTATACATGTTGGCATGTGATGTCATTTCTGCGGATGAAGGTATACTGTATAGTTTGCATATTTTAGCGCCAATATATGCACAACAATGCAATCAATTGTGCACAGTATGTCCAATATAATTTAACACTCATATATGTGTTGTTTTTTGATGTCATGTTTGTTGATATAGGTTTAATATGGTGTTTGCACATTTAAATGTCAAATGAGATATGAACAGTTGTGACCCTGATAATGCACAATAGTCAATGATAAAAGGGAAAAAGATTCTTTGCCACCTGTACTTGTCGCGTTTTTATGGTTTGCCACCTAATGTTTTTTTTATTGTTATTAACAACCCAAAGTATGCGGGTTTTATTCTTTGCAACCTTCAAGCTATTTTTCATTCAAAAAATGGTCGGATCGAAGCACGTAAACCTCATGTCTCATTCTAAAAAAATAAAACATTGCCCAACATAATAATTGGTGATGAGCCATGAGGTTTACGTGCTTCGATCAGGCCATTTTTTGATTGAAAAATAGCCTAAAGGTTGCAAAGAGCAAAACCCGCATACTTTAGGTTGTTAATAACAACAAAAAAAATATTAGGTGGCAAACCATAAAAACGCGACAAGTACAGGTGGCAAAGAGTTTTTTTCCCATAATAAAATGCACAATTGTGATCCCTGAAAATTATCTTTTTTTCCTAAAGTTAAAATATTATTTCTGACTTTTGTGTGATTTCACCTCTAAAATTTACTTGGTATCACTTATGATTGTAATAATTACTTATCTGTGCATTGTAATTTGCAGGTGATTTGATGAAGCAAAAGATGGACCAATAGGTAGATATCAAGACATAACTCTTAATTTTATTTTTATTATCAAACACGATTTCCAGAATTAAAGAGAGTATTATGTTAAAAGACGAGTGATTTTTATGTAGACAGCACAAATAATTTGGTTTGCTTAGAATTCAATATGTGAACATTATTAGTTATTTACTACGTTTCTTAAAAATGTTTACAACACTGTACTATTGGTACCATCAATATGTGAAAGTAAGATATACACAGCAATGCAGTAAGATATGCACAATAATGCAGTAAGATATGCACGATAGTATAATAACATATGCACATCTTAGTGGAAGAAGGTTTTTCCCTCCGGCTCGCCAGAGAGAATGAATTAAATATTTAATCAGTAAGTCGTCGTCGGTTTCTAAGCTCTGTCTGAACTCCAATTAGATCTCACCTAGTGAATCTTAATCACATTTTCCCAATTAATTTTTCTTATACTTACAAACAAACAAATTACCGATATATATATATATATATATATATATATATATATATATATAAACTATAGTCATAATAAAAGAAGAATTCCTAGATCTTAATAAAATTCCCACAATCAATATAAACTCTAACAACATAATTTTTGTATAAAAAGATTCAACAAGATGCACAACAAAAAATAAGTGCATGTATTGAAGTTGCAAATTTGATAAAATTCAATAACTCCAAATTAGTTCAAATTACAATACGAATGTTACATTCAACTAAAACATTAAAAAACCCACATATAGTTCCAAATTAAAGACCGAACTTACAATACCAATTTCACATTCAGCCTGAAAATATTAAAGAGCTCTTATAATACCGATTTTACATTCAACCTACAACATTATAGAATTCACAAAGAATTCCAAATCAAAGACCAAATTATTTCTTCAAATCAGCATTCCGTATAAGTTTCCTTTTCTTGCAAAATGGGAGATAGTCCTTCGCGTTTCACACTTTTATATTCTTCAACCCGTTTATCTCTTCGCATGCCAATGAGCGGCAATTCTTCTTCTTCAACCCCACATGCCCAGTTGCCCTTCTTTCTAGCCCCCATATGGGATTCCATGTGTCTCATGGTGAAAGCACCTCGATCTACATTTTCTACCCCCTATTATGCATTGCATCTGCAAAAAGTTTGGTTCACATTTTGCAACCACTTTGACGTAGTATGTCATATTTTGTTATCTTATGATTCCTTAAAACGAGTCACTGCAAAAATAAGAAAGAGTATAATAATATAATTATTTTTCACATTAGGAATAGTATTTTGCATATTACTATACATTTATTTGCAGCCTTCTCCTTATGATTTTTTAATACAAAAATTAAACAAGAGTAATGCATGTCACACACTCTATCACTTACCACAACAAAATTAATTTACTTATAAATACAACAACACAATAATGACAAGAAAATACATGTATAAAAACTATGATGCTTGCACATTAACATGTTTTATTTTGCACATTAATAAGTATTATTTTGCACTTTAATATTTTGCTGCATGCACACAATATATATAAAAAGTGTTAGGCCAAACCTTAAAATCGGATTACAAAAAAAAAAGAATTTATATAAAATCATATCTTTTCACAAACATGTCATGCTAATAGAAAGTGCACAATAGTATACTAGATTTTACACACTAGTTTTTAATTTCATGCACATTAATCACAAAGTAGAACTACATATTTAATCACATCCATATCAGAGAATTTTTTTTAAAAAAAATTAGTTTCTAAGTAATATACCCTTATAGAAGAGCAAAGTAAAAGAAGAAGAAGTATAATCAATCTTGATGCATCATAACAATAAAATAAAAATAAAAATCAGTAGCATCATGCTGTGAAACCGACCACATAAACAGAAAACTTAACCAATCCAACCGAACATCCATTGACAATCAACTTGTACCTAGAGATGATTTGAAAATTGTAAGAGTGCAACAAAAGGACTTAAACAAGGGGATAAATACATAAATGAAACAAAAATCAAAAGGCATAATGAACATAAATAAGCTATGTCAACAATCAAGTTCTGCCGTTAGCTAAAACTTTAAAAAAATGAAAATCATGTAACCTCCAACTCAATGAAAACCAAGGCACAAAATCTAACATATACCACGTTAAAACTGATTCGAGAAAACTTAATAATATATAAATCCGAAACGATGAAAAGATTCGAGAAAAATACATTGCAATTCACGGACAAAGATGAAAATACCAAGGAGAAAAAAATACCAACATTCTTGTTGAGCGAATTTTTCTTTTTTTGTTGAGATTTCTACGGAGTTTGTCCCATCATATGCTCTGAAATTGGGCACATACTCTAGGGTTTCAGATTTTTGAAGACGGAGAGAATTATAGAAAAATTATGCATATACTCTAGGGTTGAGAGAATATTTTTACTTTTGTGTGTGAAGAATGATTTGAGAAGAGTTCTTTAAGACGAGAATAATTCTTTTCTTTTGTGTATGAAGAATGCTTGAAGATGATCCAATAAGACAAGGGGGCCAAGCTGCTGAAATGAGAATATCACATAATTACTGAAATGCCACCGAATGTCAAATATTTACTAAAATAACACCGTATAATTTTAGAAAAAAGGTATTAAGATTAATAGTTAGGATTCATTCTCATTTCTCACCTAAGGTTTTCATTCTTACATGATCATATACATATATATATATATATATATATATATATATATAGACACACACACATACACACACACACATATATATATATACACATATGATTAGGTTCAAATGAGAACCATGTTCCTATATGTGAACCTAGAACCAATTATGAGCCTTAGATCTAATTAAATGGATGGATCAAATTTTTTGTATATTTACTTATTTAATTAAAAGTATTAGGATTGTATAATAAAAACACTACTGGTGTATATAACTGAAAATATTAATAAAGTACTGTGATTGTATAATAAAAGCACTGCTAGTATATAATAAAAACACTAGTTCGCAGGTTCGCATATAATGACATGGTTCCATTTGAACCCACTCATATATATATATATATATATATATATATATATACTATATATATATATATATATATATATTCAAATGAGAACCATATCCTTATATGTGAACCTAGGGTCAATTATGGGACTTAGATCTAATTAAATGGATGGATCAGATTTTTTGTATATTTTCTTATTTGGTTAAAAGTATTAGTATTGTATAATAAAAGCACTGCCCGTGTATATAATTAAAATATCAATAAAAGACCGTATAATATTTGTGTTCCTTATGTACTTCACCCGTGACTCGTCGTTGAACTTGAAACTATTCTTCCTAACCAATTTTATTTCATAAATCACAAACTACTTATTATAAGTTTTATCTTATTCCTAATTTTAATTAACCTAGCATTCAAATAAAACAAACAAACAAACTATTCGTCCTAAATATGTATACGTGTCCGTCAAAGGGAGAATGGCAATGATTAATTGATTGAATATTAAATGTTAAATAAAATAAACACGATTTCCTAATTATTTACTAACTAAACAGTTTAACACAATGTAGTCACTACCTATCATTATTGTATGGAAGGTGTAAGGTCAATTTTAATTCTCTTTCCCGATTCCAAAATTTGACCGTTACTGGCCAATCTGACTATGGTTCTTCGTCCCCAACATCGTATAACTAGATTTATAGTAATAATAATAATTATTATTATTATTATATTTTTAACTTTATTTGAATTTGAACATTATTTTTGTATTCTCTTTTTCATGTTCATCATTCTAATTTATAGTTTAGTTTGTATTATTACTGTAGTAAAGTGGGTTACATTCAATCTGTATTATAGGCGTTTTCACGCTCTGCAACTAAATATTTTTTTCGTTGTCAATTGTAACTTATACTACAATTTTGCAACCTTTTTGCAACCTAGAGCGTGAAAAATAAAGTGTGAAAAAAAACTTTAGGTTGCAATTGTAGTACAGGTGCAATTAACAACGAAAAAAATATTTGGTTACAAAACGTGAAAACGATTATAGTACAGGTTGCAAAAAATATTTATCCCTTTATTTTTACTACTAGTTTAGTTTGTATTCTCTATTTCACGTTCATCATTATTTGTATTCTCATTTATTTGAGTTACGTTCGGATAATTTATATGGTAAAAATACTTTATATGATAAAATATAAAAAGAAGAATAGTTCAAAATTTACATAATATGTTGAGAATTTTATTATTGTCAACTTTTCTATTTTTAATTGTTTGTCTTTGTTGGGTTCAAAATAAATTAGAACTCTAGATTTGTTTTCTAGATGGAGTCTAGGACTTTATTTGGTTTCCTAATTTATGTTTAGACTTGTTTACCACAAGCACGTAGAGTACTTGAAGCCATCCGAGATTCATAGGTCTTTGAAGTTGCGTGATCAATGGAGAAGATCATCTTTTGTGGCGACAAGTATTTTAGTATCATAGTGTTTTGATACTTTGTTTTTCATATATTACTTTACATCTATTGTATTTGATCTTGAACATAAAAAGTAATATAGTTATCGGGTTTGTATATCCAAGTTCGTAAGTACTTTTACTTACGAATAAAATTTAAATTGTTGTGTTCTCTTTTTAATATTTATTCCACTGCATATTTTAATAACTTTGTTTGATGTTAGTTACAGTGTTTTAACACCAGTCTCAACATCTAGTTTAAAACTGTTTGATGTTAGTTCTAGTGTTGTAACACTGAACTTAACATCGCTTACTGATACTTATATAACAATCATAAGTCCTACAAATTTACAATTAACATCTAGAACGGATTACTTGACGTACTAAATTTACCGATTCTTATTTGTAGGACGCTATGGATGCTCAGGGGAATCCTCGACCTCCTATCCTCAATGGATAAGATTACTCTTTGGAACAGAGGATGCACTGGCACAGAATATTGATGAATGTGGGAGGAGAACCATTCTGGTTAGATGGGAAACACCACGTGTCACTGATGCTGATGTCGATACAATTATCAAGAAAGAAAGAAATTGGACTGCTGATGAAATAGCCCAATCGAACTGGAATTCCAAGACCATCAACATCCTTTGTGGATATGTTGACTCGAGTTATTACAAAGTTATCAAAAAGTGTGAGTCAGCAAAAGATGCATGGGATGCATTGCAGAGGGTGTGTGAAGGAACCCAAAGTGTGAAGAAATCCAGATTAAGAATGATGACTGCTATTTTCGAGTCGATGAGGACGGATGAGAAAGAATCCATCATGAACTATGCCGTGAGACTTTCAGACATCGTAAACGAGTGCGAGGAACTTGGTAAAACGATGAATAACTCACGCCTTGTGGGAAAGTTGCTCATATCAATCTCAAAGAAATTCAGCGTCAAAGTGGTAGCCATAGAAGAAGCCAAGGACAAAGTGATCTAGACTTCGACACTTTAGTAGGTTCCCTCAAGACTTTTGAGATGGAACACCTTGGTTCAAACTCAAAAGAAAAATATATTTCTCTTACCTCTGATGTTAACTCCGATGATAAAGACATTGATTGGAGAGAGATACTGGATAAACTTGATACTACCACACTTTGAGAAGACGAAGTGCCTCTCGTGTCTCAACGTTTTAACCGATTTTCGAAAAAAAGATAATATTGGAGGATCCAATTCTAAATTCAAGCCAAGGACGTCAACACAAAAATCGACAGGGCGACATCTTGCCAGATTCCAATCTTCACCTTCGGAGTCACAGGCCTCCAGCTCGCCGAAGCCTCTCAGCAAAGTTCAATGTCATGAGTGCAAGGGTTTGGGACATCATAAGAATGAATGTGCAAATACTCTGAGAAAGAACTTGATTATGTTGTGAAAAAAGGGTTTGTTGAGGGAATGGATGGGGTATCGCCATGTCCAGATGAAACTCGAGACTTGGACGAAGCCGGGTCAGTGATTAAGCGGGGCAACAGTTCGGGTTTAAGGCAAAAGAGAAGCATAGCGGGCCGTGGATAGTTGATGGGCTGGTAGATGGGCTTCATGTCAGTTGGGCCCAGCAGATTAATTTAAACTTTATTAAAACCATATTTGAGGTTGTTTTAGTCCTTTTTGATTATTTTGTCATTTAGGGGGATATCTTGCACATGGAATGTAACAAATCACATTCAGCATTCCTATATTTATGGGAATACGGATGTGAAGAAGATTATGAATGAAATTACATAATTTCCTCTCCCAAACTCACCCTGAACTCTATCTCCCTCATCCATCTATCTCTTTCTTTAATTCCCAGAAACTACAATCCAACAATTCCTAAAAAATACAAATTACAAATTATCAATACCATTACAAGTGGTATCCAGAGCCTTGGATCCTTGGAAGATGGCAGAAGGAACCCGCATCAAGGATCTTCAAGAAGCCCAGAAAAAAATAGATCAAAGCCTGCAAACAGAAGCCATGAAAAGAGAAGCTGGTGAGATTAAATTGCAGGAGAAGATATCAGGTATTAACTCTAATTTACAGGAGTTAATGGGGCTGAATATGAAGTACGACCACCTGACTCAAACTCTAGCTGCTATGCAATTACAATTACTTAACCGGTTTTTGGAAAAAAATAATATTGGAGGATCCAGTTCTAAATTCAAGCCAGAGACATCGACACAAAAATCGACAGGGCGACATCTTGCCAGATTCCAATCTTCACCTTCGGAGTCATAGACCTCCAGCTCGCCGAAGCCTCTCGGGAAGGTTCAATGTCATGAGTGCGAGGGTTGGGGACATCATAAGAATGAATGTGCAAATACTCTGAGAAAGAACTTGATTACTACAGAGTTCAACGAAGTCGACATTGATTCTGATTCTTCCAAGTCTGTACCAGCTTTGTTTGCAAATGTTGTGTGGGATGACGAAATCCGTGTTGGTAACATCAAAACCAACACCTGGTGCTTAAATGCAGAAGCTGAACTTGACAATTACGAGATACTGAGAATTGAGTATGATGAATTATTTGCCAAATGGGGTAATCAAGTGCTCAAAGTCAAGGTTCTTATGATCAAGATGGACAAACTGACTCACAAAAAAGATGATCAATTCAACACCATTGTCCGTTTGGAGTCAGCACTGACTAGAAAAGATGCTGAGCTAGAACGTGTAAAGGCTGAATTGAAGAAGGTCCACGAAACCATCACAGACCTCAACAAGGCCAAGGCCAAGCTTGATGAAATTCTGGATATGAGTTTCCCAAAATCCTCGAGACACGAAATTGGGTACAAGCCTGTTCAGTAATCGCCAGAATCAAGCTAAAAACTGAAGTCGACCAAACGCCACAAGAGGATAAGAAGATAGTATGTGTATCATCACTGTGTTGATCCAGGTCAAATTCGTCCTTTCTGCAGGAAGATTGTTGGCGAGAAAAGTCATTTTCAGAGGACAAAATTGTCTGCCGAGACCCGTGACAGTTTTTGTGTTACTAACACCAAAACCAACACCGGGCTCAAACAAGTCTGGGTAAAAAAGAATGAGATCAAATGTCATATGATCTATTCCTCTCTGAAGCCTCACATACCTGGAGCTTTGTACTTCTATAGTGGATGCTCTAAGCATATGATCGACTCGGAAGACCTCCTTTCGAATATTGTTAAATTTCAAGGAGGAAAGTGAAGTATGGTGGAGGTGCACATGGCCAGATCAATTGGGCAAGGAACTCTTCATGTTCCTGGTATTGAAAAGCTTGAGAACGTGTTTTCTCTTGAAGTATTAACGGCGAACTTGATAAGTATTAGTCAATTGTGCGATGGTGGTTTCAGTGTTAAGTTCACTCATGAAAAGTGTGAAGTGTATGACGAGAGCAATGCTTGCATCCTTACTGGCCAGAGGACCTCCGACAACTGCTACCAAATTAATAGTGATGTGTTATGCAAACTGTCTCAATTGAGTGATGCCGAATTGTGGCATCAAAATTTTAGGCATGTCAATTACAAGATGTTGGAAAGATTGGCATGTCATAAAAGGAAGCAAGTTAGTGTGTCTCATCCGAATGTGTAAAGTCTCACTACATCAAATTATTTTGAACTTCTTCATATGGAGATAGGACCACTTGAAGTAGAAAGTCTTGGTGGTAAGAGGTATGTTCTTTGATTGTAGTTGATTTTTCTCGTTTTATTTGGGTAGAATCTTTAAAAGAAAAGTCTGAGACTTTCGAAGCATTTAAAAAACTTGCAAAAAGATTGAATGTTCATTTTGGTGTGAGAATAGGTAGAATAAAGTTTGATCATGGGAAAGAATTTTATAATGCTTCTTTTTCAAACTATTGTTCTAAAACGGGTATAACTCATGAATTTTTCTCACCCATCACCCCCCAACAAAATGGGATAGTCGAACACAAAAATAGGTTTATGGATTTGTTCAACTATGGTGATGGTTTTTCAAAATCCATCTCTATTTTGATTTTCTAAGTAGTTGAGGATTGTGATTTTTATTTTCCAAAATTGAGATAGTGACTTAGTGGGATTAAGAACGCTTTGGCCTGTTTTAAGGAGTGGGTGTTTTTGCAAGGAAATAAAGCTTTTTGGGGCTTAATTATGGTATTTGAGAAAATTGTGTCGTTGTTTTTCTCTTATTTTTATTTACCTGCTCTCTCTCTCTCTCTCTCCAGGCAACGGTCATTTTTTGGCCAATATATTGCTACGGATTTTACTGTCTCTCGCTCACATTTTATCTCCTAATGGCACTAAATCTCTCTCACAACTCTCTATCTCCGATTTGTGTTTTCTTTTGTTTTCTATTTCAATATCTTTGCAGAATGTCGAATCCTTCATCTCCGAGCAAAATTCCAGTGTCATTGGACGATGTGTGTTGCCCAAGTGAACAGATGTCGGTGACTTTGCCAAGGTTCGGTAGCTTAGATATCCGTGAGGAAATCGGTGATAGCGCACCACCAAACCCATCACCGCCTACAACTACTGCAGCAAACTCTCCTCCAGTCAGTTTTCAAGAAGTGGTTTCTGTCGCCATGGCTGTCGATGTTGTTCCAGAGGAACAAGTGTTTCCTGGGAAAGTGGGCAATGAAATTGATGTGGATAACCCACCCGACTTATCCTTTATTTCCGAGGTTTTTGGTCCAATTGGAAACCCTACTCTGAAAAGTTCACACCGGCTGCGCAATATACCTCCAGGCCCGATTCCAGCGGGTGTTCCGAAGAGTCAAGTAGAGGCACGACGTCATGTGCCTATTGAGCACATGAACATGGCCGAAGACGTCACAGTCATGACGGACTCTGATGATGAGGATTCTTGCCCGCTGAAGTTGTTGCTGCGCCGCCGACCACTTCCACTCCACGGTTGACTCCTCGCCGGAAACAAACCATGAGCTTAGCTGAGAAGAAGAATCTGCCAGCGTCCATCAAAGTTTAACCTGTCTCTTCTGGAATAGTTTATTTGAGTCCCCCATACGAGATTATTGATTTTTTCACCAGAGAAGTTGCAGGTTCTTCCCAACCATTGGTTGCTGATCCCCCTCTTACTCCAGTCACCATGGCTCAACCTGCACCTGAGCCGGAGCTCTTTGATTACTCTTCGGACTCCGATGATGCATTCTCTCTTTCTCAATATTTATCTTCCATAAGGAGAGAAAAGAAAAGGTCCAGGGCTGCCAAGAAGACTGGTGATAGTCTGGATGTTGTGCACGAGAATGTTGGGTCTGGTGATTTATCACCGAAACCAACATTGCCCATTGCAGATCATGTATCTTCCTCCAGCTCTAACTCTACCGATGTTCCAACTGCTAGTGCACCGATGTCTTTAGCTGACTCCATTGATTCTGCTTCTCTGATGAATTTGCGTCTCAGGAGGTGGAGATTGAAGACATGGTTCTAGTATCCGAGAAGTTTTTAATTCCCAAAGCCGAGGAGCAGTATTCAAAATTTTATCTCCATGGCATGATTGTTGAGCGGCAGGTCCCGATGGACATTTTCAAAAGGTAGAATCTGATTGTATTTTTTTAGCATCGAGGTATGTATTCGACGATCTCAACTGCTATGCCTTTTGTGCGAGATGTTATTTTGGAGTTTTATGCGAATATGCTGCTTTCTACTGTTGATTCCACCTCTGTGAATTATGGGAAGGTTTTTGTGTGTGGGAAGGTTTATTTTTTTACTCCTGATTTGATAAATGAGATGTTTGGAACTGAGTTGTATCATGGTGACTCGATTGTGGATGACATGGATGAGGTCATCAAATTTCTGTCTGGTGGGCTGATGAAACAGTGGCGTGAGTAATTACCCAGCATGTGTATTTCCTCCCTCTATTATGTCTTGCATAAGGTGGCTATCTTTAATTGGGTGCTTACGAAGAATGCGACGGTTGTGACGCGCTCTCAAGCACAATTTTTGTACAAACTTGGTTGGGGAGTTAAGTTTATTTTTTGCCAGTACATGTTTGATGTGGTTACTCGATTGGCTACAACCAATGCTGCCTCTTCTCTTTGTTTTCTGTCTCTCATCTTCAGCTTACTTGAGAATCAGGGTTTTAGGCCTCGTGATGATGATGTGTTTACCGGGGAAGCTGATTGGTTTTCTTTGTGAGGCCAGCATACAACTGGGCCCCGGGTTGTTGATCTCCCTTCGCGAGCGCCCACTCGAGCTGATGTTACTTTTGGTTGCTGACATGGCTGACGACGCTGACATGGCTGCTGTTGATGCTGACGTAGATGGCGGTGCTGATGGTGCCGAGGACGATGCTGCTGCAGTTTTGGCAAGTTTGGCCAAAAGCAAGGGAAAGCGAAAGACCAAATCAAGGACCAGGATATTGAAGAAGTTGAAGAAGATGTTGCAGAAGAGGAAAACTAAGGATGATGAGATGACTTCTCGTCGATCGAAGAGGATGCGTAGTCATTAATTCCTTATAATTATTTGAGTTTTGATTTGTGTCTGATGAATAATATTTTTATTATTTTTTGGTTTGTATTTTTAAACAATGGTCATTTTTTTAGGGGGAGTTTCTAATTTAGGGAGAGTCTTAGAGTTTGGTTTAAACATTTTGATGAGTCGTGGTATTTTGTCCAAAAAGACAAAAGGAGGGAGATTGTTGAGAATTTTATTCTTTGCAACTTTTTCTTTTTTAGTTGTTTGTCTTTCTTGGGCTCAAAATAAATTAGAATTCTAAATTTATTTTCTAAATATTATCCAAGACTTTATTTGGTTTCCTAATTTATATTTAAAACTTGTTTACCAAGTTTAGGAGTCTTGTCTATTTAAAACAAGAAAAGCCAAGGGAACAAGTACATTTTGATACGGCTTTTCACAAGAGACGCAGCAAGCAATGACGCAAAGCAAAGCAAGAAGAACACAAGCACGTAGAGTACTTGAAGCCATCCGAGATTCATATGTGTTTGAAGTTGTGTGACCAACGGTGAAGATCATCTTTTGTGGTGACAAGTATTTTAGTATCATAGTGTTTTGATACTTTATTTTTCATATATTACTTTACATCTATTGTATTTGATCTTGAACATGAAAAGTAATATAGTTTTCGGGTTTGTATACCCAACTTCGTCAGTACTTTACTTACGAACAAAATTTAAATTGTTGTGTTATCTTTTTAATATTTATTTCGCTGCACATTTTAATAACTCTGTTTGATATTAATTTCGGTATTGTAACACCAATCTCAACATCTGGTTTAAAACTGTTTGGTGTTAGTTAGACATGCCCAACGGTTTGGAGAAATCGGACAAACCGTCGGTTTGAACCGGCGGTCAATGGTTGCGGGAACCGTTGACCACGATTTAAACCGCAACCGCCGTTAAGACGGGCCGGTTCTGGTTTTCTCCATTATCCCCAAACTCGTAAACCGGCGGTTCAAACCGCGGTTAGAGAATTTTAAAAAAAAATTGTCGGTTCAAACCAGCGGTTCAACCGTCCAAAAATAGTCGTTGGGCGCGATCAGCGAGCCGTTTGAAATCAACGGTCTTGATCTTGTGACCGTTGATGATCAACTGTCGAGATCAAGTGACCGTTGATTCAAACCGCCGGTTCGACCCGAAACCGGCCGGTTGGTCCAAAACCGGCTGTTTATCCGCCCTTTTTTTTTTAATTTTTTCACTCCTATAAATACCTCCCCCATTCCAACTCATTTCTCTCACACCAATCTCTCATCTTCTATAATCTCTCTATTCTACATTGCCCTCTTTGCAAATTTTGTGATTTTCAAGATTCTTTAATTATTATCAAGCCTTCCTAATTCTAAACTAAACTTATTTAAGTTTAGTGTTATAATTCCAAATATATTTCGTACTTTCTAGTTATAATCCTAAATTTATAATCCTACTACTTTAGCCCACTACTACTCTTTCTTATTTTTTTGTATTAATCTTAACTTCTAAAAAAATGTCAAGCCGTGGAGGTTCTTCTCGTTCTCGTCGATCCGATAAGGGGAAGAGTATAGCACTCGATGACGACGCCAATGTCCATACCATCGGCTTATCACAAGGCAACACTCCTTCGGTCGGTGACTACAATCCCAATCGCATCGAAATTGACGAAGATTGGAGTGATACCGACATTGATCGAACTTATCAAGCCGCCGCCGCCTTTGCCGGTGAAGACGTGCCGCCCATATTGAAGAGGAGGATGAATTGCCTCCTCCAAGAAACCCAAGAACTCGTTCTCGGGCAACAACGGAGTTAAAATCCGACATTTTCAAGAAATATTTTCAAAAAATCGAGATCCCGCCACCCGCAAACGAGCCACCCCGGAAGATGGAAAAAACGAAAAAGGAGGTACCGTGTCACTTGCAACTATTGTACATCATCTTACCAATTTCTAGAAGGAGGAGGATATGGGAATATGCACAACCATCTCAACAACAAACACCCCGATAAAGTCGGCATCGATAGGACTCAAACGCAACTACAAGGAGGACAAGTAAGTACGAACTCATCTTCTTTATTTACATATTCCGACGCTACTCATAGAAAGGAATTAGCAAAATTTGTTTCTTCTAGATCTCTTCCTTTTAACTTTGCCGGTGATGATTTATATGCAAAAGTTCACCCAACTTTCTTTTAATCCCTCGAGTACGACATCTCACGCTCTACCCTTACTCGTGATATTAAAAAAGTTGTTGGTGAATATAAATTAAACTTATGTAATGAATTTGCTAGTTTACCAAACAAAGTTTCAATTTGCTCGGATGTTTGGAGTGATCATTGGGAACGAAACTCTTACATGGGTGTTACATGTCATTGGGTTGATAATTCATGGACTTTACAAAAAGTTTGCTTGCATATAGAGATTTTAAAGCTCCTCACAATGCACATAATATTTGTCAATTAATTCATTTGATTTGTCAAGAATATGGTTTAGTTGAAAAAATATTTTCTATTTCATTTGACAATGCAACTTCTAATACGGCGAGTGTTAATGAGCTTATTAGTATTTGTAAACCATCTATTGGTGGCTTGTTTTTTCATATTAGATGCATATGCCATATTTTAAATTTGTGTGCTCAAGATGGTTTGAATGTTTTGAAAAATGAACTTTCTCCAATTAAAGCGGCGGTCACGTGTATTCATAGAAATAAATCTTTGCAACGAAAATGGGCAAGATTTTGTAGGGAAAACGAGTTTGAACCTAAAATTTTTTCAACCGATGTGCCTACTCGTTGGAACTTATACATATAAATTAATTGAAAGATACATATTCGGGGCTAATTTTTTTTTTGCCACCCAATGTATGTCAGTTTTTTCACTTTGCCCCCCGAAGTATTTTTTTGTTCCAC
>BMAC01000170.1:694671-716982 GCA_014905375.1 Phtheirospermum japonicum
TTGTCGGCCGGAACTCATAGGAAGAGGACCGTCAAAATTTATACTATATTCTTTAAACATATCATATAAAGACTTTTTCACATTTTGAATAATATTTTCAACGGAAGGATATTCATAGTCTTTCAAACGGCAATAAAGTATCATAATAACTATTAAGATAAAATTCTAAACCACTTTCTCTATTATTATGATCTAATAATGTAGCAACTAAAAATATACTTGGAATGTAAATGAAAATACTTCAACCATTTTTGTCGGCCGGAACTCATAGGAAGAGGACCGTCAAAATTTATACTATATTCTTTAAACATATCATATAAAGACTTTTTCACATTTTGAATAATATTTTCAACGGAAGGATATTCATAGTCTTTCAAACGGCAATAAAGTATCATAATAACTATTAAGATAAAATTCTAAACCACTTTCTCTATTATTATGATCTAATAATGTAGCAACTAAAAATATACTTGGAATGTAAATGAAAATACTTCAACCATTTAAAAAAAAAGACTTTAAAAACTATTATGTTTATTTATCATATACGGGATATAATATATATTTAGTAAAAATTATATTGTATATAAATATTAAATATTATAAATATTTTTTTTAATTACGATAATATTTTCTACCTAGTTATGTCATCCTCAATATTTTTAGACACTTGAGAAATAATTGCTCTAAATTTTATTCACAGACATAATATCTTGAATTGCTACGTTAGAAAATCTCAATATAAATCTTGATATTTTGTATTCCTCGTACAAAATACGGGGGTTTAAAAAAATAGATATCACAATTTTAAATTTCAACAAATGATAAAAATATAATGAAAAATGTAACATATTTTTCATACATGACTCGACCATAAACTTTTCAAAAACAATAATTTTCTGCAAAATAAGTAATACATGATAGATATGCCCAAATATCGGATTCTTGGACATAACAAAAGTAATTTTCTAATCGAAATTCCTTTATTGCTAATATTTTAATACAATAGTTTTTTTATTAATTTGGTAAAAAACTAGTATTTCAAGAATATTAATTAAGGGTATGTGTGGAAATGAAAAAATAATGATATGTTAAATATGGTAACTGGATTATCTTTGTGGGACGGACGAAAATGAAATAGTGGACTATTTTTATAGGACGGAGTGGGACGGAGAGAGTAGTTAAGTCATTAATTTAGTTAGCATTTTTCAATTATACTTTTTTGAATTTATTAACGTACATTAATACTCATGAAAATCAGTGTTAGAATTAATATATTTATTATTGAAATAATAAGATTTTGCATTGTAATCATCCATTTTCAATTTATGATGTGATAAGAAAAATGGATGAAGTATAAAATAACCCAACCGTTTATATATAGGCAATTTGGTTTTCCCGGCTAAATGCTAATACTCAATTAGGAATGATCCAATTTCTTATTTTAATTAATGTTTTTTTATGCTAACAGATAGATATTTAACTGATGTATATAAGACCACATTTTGTGGAAAGATAATGCATTAAAATATCTTTGAAATCGTTTTGTGAGAAGATGAGGCATGAAGATCCTTATGCTAGTAGTTCAATTTAATCACGCAATTATTAAATACTTTACCATTTATTAATAAATTGTGTAAATATGCAATTTGGAATATCTTTAAAGTTATAAAAGGAACACCAATCATATCTTATATGCAAGTACCTATTCTAAAATCTAAATCGATATTCATTCAACAATATTATTAAATTTGAAATTTTACACAACGTTGCAATTGAATGGGTTAATTATTAAAACAGGAAAGGTAATTTCGAATATATGGTAAGAGCAGGATCATAGTTGGGACATTAAGTCTGTTAACTAACGAAACAAATATCTAACTAATACATTTACCCTACTAATTGATTTTGATTTGCCTATTATTTCGAGAGAGTATACCATGGACCCACGCGCACCTTTTAATTTATCATCGCATATAACTGGTACATATCATCACATATAACTGGTACATATCATCACATATAACTGATACATATCATCACAAGTAATTAAAATTCTAAATCTAAAATTTAAAATCCTATAATTAAAAAAAATAACCTAAAAGAAAAAATTAAACCCTAAAAATGGAAAATAATTTCTAAAATAAAAAACTAAACCTGAAATTGAATATTAAACTCTAAATTCTAAATTTTTATCATATATCATCACATATAACTGACACATATCATCACATATAACTACCACATATCATCACATATAACTGGCAGAATGATAGATTTTTGTCGGGATCCTAAAATGGAAAATCAAATAAAAAAATAAAAAACTAAACTTTAAAATGATATATTAAACCCTAAAAATTGAATACTAAATTCTAAAATATAAAACTAAACCCTAAAATAGAAAAGAAAACCCTAAACTCTAAATTTTTGACACATATCATCACACGTATAACTACCATATATCATCACGTATAACTATCACATATCATAACTATCACATATCATCACGTATAACTATCATATATCATCACGTAAAAACAGGGTGTACCTAGTAAGGTGCACCTAGGTGCACCTAATAAATTGCCTATTATTTCCTTTGTTTTTAATATAGAGATAAATAAAGATAAAATCATAAACATAGATAAACCTCCACCTCTATCTGTCAATGTTTATACCAGCATACAATCTCTGCAATTTTCTAAGATTAAAAAAAAATATATCAAAAGAAAATATTTTTGCCACTTATGAATATTTTCTTAACCAAAAACAAAATTCTCATCTAATTAGTTAATCCCGCGGATGATATTGAGCATCATTTAAGTTTCAATATGTTTTTTATATATATATAATTAAGAGTTAAAACCAACCCCTCTCCCAACAATTACAAAAGTATTATGGTTAATAATAATACTACAATCTTTATTGAGTTTTTTATTATTGTTTCTAAAAATATATAGCTCCATTGAAACTTCTAGAGTCAATACCGTTGGGCTGTTCCACTGTTGGGTGTTTGCCCAATATAACATTAATTTGTCTGAAAATCGGGAACATTTTACATCCTAATTCAATAGCTTAAGGTCCAACGTCATCCATTATTAGAGCTAATTATAGTATTTATACCACTACATGGAATACCATTTTCTTTTAATACTACTCTTACTCTTATTATTTTAATTTAATAAGAAAGATATCCTGGAATATGCTATGATAGCAACATTTTTATTTTTTCTTAAATTAATTAATTGAAAGTTATAATGGGAAGAACATGAATTTTAATTAATTCACTTTATTATAAGCAAAGTCAACAACAATATACTCTTCCAATTTAATTAGTGCAGTGCATTAATAGCTAATAATCCAGCTACCTCATTCGTTGTTGCGCAATTGTATTTGTTAATTGTAATAATGTAAATAAAATAAAATAAATGCTATTTATTTCCCAATTGGGGTGTGTGTGTTAATTAATTTATCTTTCTGACATTATAACTAACAAATCCAATTTCTATAAATGGATATGTGTTTTTACACCCATATGGTGTTTAATTCTCACCACCTATCTCTTTCCAAAACATGTTTTTAATATATAGTCATTCTGTTTTTGGCCAATTTATTAGGTCGAACCTTGCTAGGTGCACCATACATTAAGTGATGATATATAATAATTATACGTTATGATATATGGTAGTTATAAGTGATGATATATGATAAAAATTTAGAGTTTAGGTTTACTTTTTCATTTTAGGATTTAGTTTTACATTTTAGGGTTTAATTTTTTTATTTTTTATTTATTTAATTTTTCATTTTAGGGTATGAAATAAATCTATCATTCTACCAGTTATATGTGAAGGTATGTGTTAGTTATATGTGATGATATATGATAAAAATTTAGAATTTAGAGTTTAATATTTAATTTAAGGGTTTAGTTTTTCATTTTAGGGATTAATTTTTTATTTTTAGGGTTTAATTTTTTGTTTTAGGTATTTTTTTAATTTTAAAATTTTAAATTTTAGGTTTAGAGTTTCAATTATTTGTGATGATATGTATTAGTTATATGTGATAATATATACCAATTATATGTGATGATATATATCAGTTATACGCGATGATAAATTAAATTCTTGGGTGCACCTTGCAAGGTGCACCAGGGTCCATGATATACTTACTTTCCCCTGTTTCTGAATAAGTGTCGTTCAAGATTTTTTATTTAAAATTAAGCAACATAAATATTTGATCAATACATCTTCAATCAATTAATAATATTCTTATTTAATTCGTTTTCTTCTTTTCATTTAGTTATCTTTTTATAATAAATTTGTTTATATTTTTTAAAATAAGTGAAGATAAAATTAGAATAAAGTAGTAAAAAATTTTAAAACAATACTTAATTTATAATAAATTTAAATTTAAAACGATAATTAGTGTGGAACGGACAGATTATTCTTTAGTAATGTTCAAAGAGTGGAGCAAAAATGTCTGGATTGAAAATGATTACTAGGCTCTCATATTGGCTACTTCATCATACACTTTTCTCTTAAACTTATAGAATGAAAAAATAAGACACAATTTTTCTGGATATTTTGAAAACTTCAAGATGTCTACGTGTTATATGAAATTATTTTTATGTACAATTTTCAAAATTTAGTGTTAAAAATGTATACTGCGAAGTTGTTTGTTTTAATGTGAAAAATAAAAATACGTTGGATTAGTTGTTTGGATTTCCATGTTTGAAAATGATTAGTTGTCATAGTTCAGTGTTTTGTTTACATGAATCTGTGTGATTGTAGTAAATAATTGTTTGATCATACTTTTTAAAGCGTGTTTGTAATTATAATACAAAATTGTTTGGTTATGCATTCGAAACATTATTTAGAGCATCTTGGGATTGCCAATGACATGGAAAATAGTAGAGTAGAAATAATTAAAATACTTTTCCAATGATAAATATGTATTGTAGCGAATAATTAATTATTAATTGATTAAATAAAAGAAAGAAACAATTAATTAATATAACATGATCAAAAAATTAAAAAAGATATCAAATAGATAATGTCTATCACATCATCTAGATGTAGATGGTATATTATACATTGTCTACAAATTTTTTTGTCACATAAGATTTTTTCACTTATATAGCTGATCGGCAATTCATTTGGGATCATTGACTAGATTAGAGCAGATTAGAATCTGCATAAGACTATTTCACTATTGAGATATATGAATCGGAGGTGGAGGGTGCGACTGTGAATCGGGAATTCACATGACTAAAATTGCGGGCCTGTTAGATTTGGCTGGTTTATAATCGGCAATGCCAAACAAAAAATTAAAGGAGATTAGAGGAAATTAGCGACCTATATCTTAACATATCTATGATCCCAAACGAGCCCTCAATGATCCCAAATGAGGCCTATTTTAACTACTATTTAATTCTTATGTGTTTCTTGGCTAGATATCTCGAATTTAATTTTCTCAAAGGAGATTTTCTAGCTAACAAGCAATTTTTTAAGTATCAAATCAGTTGAATATACACAGATTCATCAATAAGAGCTGGCATATTATTTGGCCCCTTAGTTTATGAGAAGCTGCTACTGTATGGTACAGCTCACAATATATGGAAAAATATTGATTTCTCATCGAAATCCAAATCCAAATCCCAAAATGTATCTTTCATTTCCTTTATAGTAGTAAATAAAAGGCAACACAATACAAATAACAATAACAACAATCATTGTTGGTTTCCCAATATACAAGTGAGTATATGCTAGTGGTACAAATTAGTTGTTAGACAAAAATCTATTAATTATAAGAAATAAAATTTATAATACACAAATTGTCTAAACGTAAAAGTCATTTCATCACAATTTGAGAAGTACAATGGCTACACAAAGTACAAACTATAAACTAAAGAAACGCCTAAACACAATAGAAACGAATCAAAAAGTGTATCATCCCAACGAGCAACTTGAAACACCACCGGGCAATGACACACTCGTGGCCACATCCCTAAAACTTCATCACATTCAGTTGGAGCACGAATAAACGAAACAAACACAACATCTTGTGCACAAGTTAATGCCACAGTAGATTTTCAAATATCACATCACTTATATTTTATCATATAACGATGAATTATGAATACGAAACTCAGCACATAATATACATTGTCTTAATAATAAAGAAGTTAAAAAGGAACAAATCATTGTGAAGATAATGACAAGTTAATTTGACAATAAATTTATAAAATACATAAAGCCAATTTATTTAATGAAATCTTAGCCAAACTAGATAGTGGAATCTTGATAAAACTAGCCGAAATAGCACTGCACTAATGTGGAGTAAACTGAAGATGATTATTGAGAAGTAGAGAATTAGACAAAAGAGGGTAAAATGATGGTCGTTACCAAACAGGAACACGTGCAAACATAAACGAACATTTATTAGAGCATCTTTAGTGGGGGGAGGGGAAGAGGGGAGGGGGATAAGGGGTGGAGGGGAATGAAAGAAGGGGAAAAAAAGGAAAGAGGGGGGGGGGGGGGCGACGACAGCTGCCACCCCTGGCCAATTAGATGGGCGCGTGCATTGCACGCGCCGTATGGAGAGTGGGGCTGTGGACCCCACCTCTGCAGCTTTGACCGGTCCTTTTTTTTTTCTTTCTTCTTCATTTCTTCTTTCATTTTGTTGTGTGCGTGCGTTGTTGTTGTTATATATATATAATTTATTGTAATAAAATAAGTTTACAAACCTAAAAAAAAAATATTATTAATTAAGATTTTAAAGTACTTATAAATATTAATTATAAGTGAAAAAAATCAAGAATAGATATATAAATAAATCAGGAAATTTCATCAGAAAGCTTATCTTATCAGATAAAAAAATAAAATTTATTTATTTATCCAAAATCTCCACATCATTCAAGAAATCTCATCAGAAAACTTATATTATATATATTTACGCACTGAGACTAATATGCACACTTCACAATTACATTACACTTCTATATATATATATATATATATATATATATATATATATATATATATATATATATATATATATATGTACGCAATGAAAAATCTACCAGAAAATATAAACTATACCAACTAATAATAATGACTAACTTTGATGAAAGTCATCCGGATGTACTAAAAATAAACCATGATTTCTATAATCCTGCAATCACTCTATGGACCATGGAGATGGAACAAGTCATCTTGAAGTTTATCATTGGTCAGAAAGAAAGGTGTTGAAAGAGGTGCAAAACAAGCGGGTTTCATCTTAAGCGTTCCACAGGTAAAAAATTTACTCCATAGTCGTTTCATAATTTCATCTACTTTTCTTGAAATTTACAAAAGGATCGAAGAAATGGAGACGAGGTACGATTTGGTGGAAAGCAATAATTTTTGGGATGGAGTTTTTTTGGATGAAGAACGTGGATTGATCTGTATTGATACCACCATCAATAATAATGTCTCTCCAGCCTATGTAAAGTCCACACATCTGTCTACAAATAATTATGTGATTTCTGTTGGTTTCATTGAATTACTACGCAGATATTATTTGTATGACGTGCTACCATTGTGGAAGAAGATGCAAGCAGCTTTTCAATTGATGCATTCTCAATGTATTAGTACTCAAATGTGTAATAAAATGGGATCGGAATGACCTTAGTCTGAGTGCGCAAATATGTACTATGTTTAATTTGTAATGTTTGAATTTGTAACGTTTATTATTTTTTATTTAATCAAATTGCATGTGTTTTTTTTTATCTTACCGATCTCATCAAGACGCTTATTTTGAGGCTTATTTTTGAATAATTATAAATTATTATTAATTTAATAGATTTAATAAATTAATATTATAAATAAAAAAATTCAAATATATATATATAATCTTATATTCATAAAATGTTTAAATAGATAATAGATAGATATAATTGTATTGGAATATAAAAAGTATAAATGAAAATTAATTGGTAACATGTGGGACTCATAAAAAGTAAGTTTGTTGGTATGGTGAATAAATGAGATAAAAGGGATAGAGGAGGGAAATGATGTGGAGTGTATTTTTGCTGATGTGGCGGAGTGAAAATTGAGAAAGGGGGAGGGGATGGAGAGGGTTGATAAAGATGCTCTTACAAGTAAGATAGAACAATTGTATGATACATTGTACTTTATTAGTTTTTATTGTAGAAATTGTATATCTATCACAAAATATACATTTAGATAATTCTAATAAATATATATATTTCTCACAAAAGAATATGGATTTTTATAAAATAAATATTTATCACCGCAAAATGAAGAAGTAGGGTAGAATAACTAATAATTTTCCGTAAAACAATGAATCGTAACTTTTGTGAAGTTCAATTCTACTAAGGTTATGTTTGGCGGACAAAGTCGATAAGCTAGTTGATAGTTAACTGATAAGTTAGTTGAAAAATAATAGCTGAAAAGCTAGCCAATCTAAATAAAAGCGTTTGACAAGTTTAGCTAATAAACTGGCTCAAAAATACTAAATCACAACAAAGTACCAATTTAAAATAATAGTGTTAATGTTGTTCATTATCTTTTTTCATATAATATTAGCATTTTAAATTTAGTTATTATTATTTTTGTTACCAGTCTCATTAAATATATATAATAGTGTTAATGTTGTTTAATTTTTTTTATATAATATTAGCATTGTAAATTTAATTATTATTATTTCTATTACCAATCTCGTTATATATATATATAATATTTTCAATAATTGTACAATACTTTTTCTAATGAATTGGGGAGAGAATCTTTTTTATTTTCATTGTAGGCCAATTTATAGATTTAGGCTAATAATAATAATAATAATAATTAGGGATGGCAATGGACTGGGTACTGGAGGACCCGAACCCGCCCATTCCACCCCACGGGTCGGGTCACCCCGTGACGGGCCACGAGTCGGGTCGCCCCATTATATTTACTTTTCTTTTATTTTTATAAATCTAAAATTAAATTAGTATATAATAACACATATATTATTATAAAAGTTAAATATAAGATGAAATATTAATTAAAAACAATACTAAATGTAGAAAAATTTAATAATTCATAAATATTTAAAACATATCGCGGGGCGGGGCGGAGACGGTACCCGAATCCGCCCCGCCCCGGGTCACGAGGCAGGCGCCCCAAACGACACGTGTCGGGTCGGGTCGGGGCATGATTGTCATCCCCAATAATAATAATAATATAATTGCACAGTACTAAAATAATTCTAGATATTCATCTAACAATTAATAAAGTGGTGTAATAAAAAAAAACTTTCTTAAATACCCAATGAAATAATAGTGTAGTTTTATAAAAAATAAAAGGGTTAAATAGGAATAAAATCAAAAAGCTCCATGAGCTTATTTGAAAAGGTATAATAGTAGCATTTGAGATAAACTCATTCTTTTCATATATACTCATACAACCAAACAAGTCTCATTTGAATACAGAGAGCTTATAAGCCCTCTAAGTAAGACATAAGTTGGCTTACTGTGCTTATCGAACGCACACTAAAATTCCTTTTCCATACTGGAGAAGGTTATGACACGTATGGAAATATTTTCATCTCATAATTTATAACTTTTAATTATTACAACAATTAAAATCATATTTATTTACGGTTTTTTATAAAAAAAATTCATTTTCAAATTTTTTACTTTAACGTCATTTATTTCAAATCTATATATTACATCTCATCCTTCAAAATATAGGACCCACAATTACTACAAATGCTTAATTAAAATATTGTTATTTTTTAATTATATATATTTAATGAGACTCATCATGTACAATCTTATTAATATTATATTACATATTTTAATTAAAAATATTAAAAACGGACTTTACCACTACCAATTTTTAAATTATTATATACTTAAAATCTATTTCAAAATTACTTATCGAAACTAATTTCAATTTTAACACAAAAAACCAATAAATCTTCAATTATTATTTTCTCCACTAGAAAATAGAAAAATAAAATATATTCACATACATACACCACCTAGGTGTCCAAATCGGTTCATTCGATGCTACATTGAGTGCAGTGCACTCAGTTTCCTTTTTACTTAAGAATTTTCTATCTTTTTCTATTTACCCCATATTACAAATATCCAATTTAATTTATCTCTAAAATGGAAATAGTTCACTACATGCCAAATATTTTTTCGTAAAATTAAATTATCTCTATAATTTCGTGCCTCTCTTTGACCAAGTTAGCCCCGAGTGAGATGAGTTGCAACGCCACCAGTCGGAATACTACCGCCCCTAGTTCATACAGACGGCTTCAAACCGTCCAACTTCTATTTTAGAAGTTGAACTACAAGTTATCCGACTCTTTCAGTAACTAATCAACACCTTGGTTCGTTTTCTTTTCCCGACATATTTAATTTATAAAGATAAATTATTAAGCACACTTATTGGAACATAAGTCTTTATTTTATTAAGAACTTAAAAGATAATTTATTATATTAGTAATCTTCTTTTGGGATGAGAAAATATTTTAGTCTTTCATAGAGAAGGTTTCCGCTCGAAAATACATACATTCACTATTATAAATAATTATTACAACATACTGTTTTATTATTTTTTTAAAAACTCAAGCTCATTTATATTATTATGAGAAAATAAAAGGAAATGTTCGATATCCTCTACTTTCTCAGACGATTAGTATTTATAGACTTAACTCCAAATTTTAACTCTGAATTCCAAAACTTGTTGATAAAAGATGCGTCATTACTCACATCTTTTCCTCCATTATAGTGAGTCAGTGGTCCTTTGTTTTGGTGTCTACTGACTTATCTTGTTGCTGGTCCCTTAGGACTCAACCATCTTGTATTGTTGGGAAATATTTTCACATGATAGTTTGGCATGGTCCCCATGCTTTTTTTGAAAGCAGGTGGTCTTTTGTCTTCTTGATGTATTCTCTTGTCGGTACGGTTTGGGACGAAAACCTTTTTCAAACTCGGGTTCCTTCTAGTCCGGGCATGCTTGACAGTCTGGTCAATTCGTTATTTAACATGCGCCATGTTACAAAATCTCTATTCAGTTTCTTTGCTTATCAAAACTTTATTTTCCCATAGGACTCTTCTCTTTTTTTTTAAAAAAGAGTTTCTGCAAAACCTGTAGTTGCTCTTTAATTTAGGAGGAATAATACGTTTGCTGAATTTTTAAAGAACTTGAATGGGTACTTTACTTTATCCATTTCGTTTAGACAAACCTAAAGTCCACATGCTCGTCACGTAAAAGCATCGTCTTCTGGAATTGCTCCTACTATTACTGGTACATCTTCCCATGAGTTAGCCGTAATATTTTTTGTGACATTTTCATCCGGTCTTCTAAGTTTGATGAAATGAAAAGTTTCATTGAAACCTTTATCTGGTGGTTCTGGTGCCGCACTAATAAAATACAACTCCAAAATGTCTCCTCTAGCCAAATGTGAATTATTGGCCCAAGTCTCGTAAACTGTTCTCCCAATCTATTTTGGTAGTTTGGAGATCTCTGAGAACCTTGGTATAGTATAGATTGAATTTAAGGCCCAGAAATTATACCATTCTTGTACTTCGTTTCGACGACTTCCCACTTTCACCCAAACTCTTGTATATTTTCCAGATATATTAACTATTATTTTGCTGGGGTTGATACATCTTCTGCTAACTAACTTATCCCATTGTTGTTGATAAATCTGCATAGGAGAAATTTTAATCTCGTTAGTTTGTATCTTAGAAGTGTCATTCTGTGGCCTAGGATCTAACTTTCCCTCTTTAATCCCAGAGATGGTGGGTTGACTTAAAATCTCCGATTATGACACCGGGATTTTAACATTCGTTACAACTTGTACATACTCATGGAATTTATCATTTGCAATACTTGTGATTATGGTACTTGAACCCATAACCTCAGGTTTAGAGACTCATTTTACTCCTTTTTCATCGTAGGAGATGCGGCATGGAGAAGAGACCTTCACAAATTTGAGAACAGTTAACACTAAGCCAACTGATATGCTCGCATGTGATCGAAAATAGATTACGAGTCAACTGGTTTAAGTCATCCAGTGACCCCAGTATTGAGACATAACATCCCAAAATCTTGTTCAAGGATCTCCAGGCTTTCCCTGAGATGCCTTAACCTTTTGAGGGTATCTCCCACAACCTGTCCCTTCATCTTGAGTTAGAAAATATGCAAGAATATTTTTATGAGACTTTATAACGATAATAGTATAATCATAATATTGACATTCATCTTACCATCTAAGTAACCTAACCTTTTCTGGTTTAGATCAAGTTTTATTTTTTAAAAAAGCTTGAACGCTCGGGTTATCAATTTTTAAGGTGAAATTTTTAGATAGTATAAATAAAGCCAATTTCTTAAATACCTTTTTAAATGCAAATAACTCATTCTTGTTGATATGACATCAATTTGCTTCACTATTCAAAAATAGTCCACTGCAATATTTGCATGGCACTTCTCCCTTTGGCGTCATCTCGTAAGAACAACTACCCACCAATAATCACTGGCCTCTATGTATAGAACCAGTTCATCCTCGTCGTTTGGGATTGCCAGTTTGGAAAACTATTTGCAAACTTCCTTAAGATGTCTATTCCCTTCTTGGTGTTCATCTACCCATTTGAAATCGGTGTCTTATTTTAGTAGGGAACTAAGCACCTTCATGTATTGTGCCAGATTGTTTATAAGCATCCCAACAAAATTAACAACTCCCCAAAAACTCTGAAGTTGCTTTTTGTCCTTGAGCATGTTTGGAAATCCTTGTATTTTTTTTCAAAATATGATTTTGTAGAATGATTCCAAACTCATCGATTTCTATCCCAAGAAACTCGATCTTTCCTGTAGCTATTACTGCTTTCTGTCTAAAATCACTAATTCCTCCTTGTGGCAAACATCTGATAACGTTTCTAAATATTTTAGATGATCCTTCATGTTCTTCGATTCAATATCATCAATGTACACGAATATGAAACTGAAATAATCTTTAAAGAGATTATTCATCTTTCTTTGATATATCTGGGGTGCATTTTCTAGAACATTGGGCATAACATTCCATATATAATGTTCTTGTGGTGTGGAGAAGTCCGCGAACTTCTTGCTTCCTTCCTCCATCTTAATCTAGTAAAACCCAAATTTGCAATCGAACTTAGAGAACACTGTGGCATTTTTAATACAATTTGCCCAATGTTCTCTACTTGAAATATAATATCCATAAAATCCCAAGATGTTATTAATTCCCTTATAATTAATAACTAATCTCGACTTTTCTCTTTTTATTTCTCCATGGTTACGAGCCAAAAAACCTGGACTGCCACATGGAGAGATGCTTGAGTTAATTAACTTAAGGTCAATGTGTTCCTTAAGTATGTGCTGCATATCCTTTCGATCTTCTTAATTCATCATAAAGGCTTATATCTAACAAGATTGTTCTCTTTTTCCGATCTCACCTTCAAATATGTTTTGAGCTCACTCTTATTCCACCATGCCATAGGACCTTCTTTTAATTTTTTTTGAATCATTCTTTTGATATCCTCTATTGAGATTTGTTCTTCCATGGTGGTGTCTGGTTGCGAGCTCGTGTCTAAGATAGTTTGAGAATTTCAATTGTTTGTAGTTTTATCCTTTCCTCCTTTTAGCCTCCTAGTCTCTCATTCTTAGTTGGAGAATCGCTTCTCCATATCTTCTTTGATCATTCATTTTTTGGTGTCGAAGTTTGCCTTCATCACTACGCTTGTTGTGAAAACTGATTGACATCTTTCTGTGGAATGCCCCTCTTAGTTGCTGGACTATAATCTTATGATCACACAGGGTTGTGAAAATAAGTCTCCTAGTCTCATTTCCTTATGTAAATCTTTTGAATGTCTGTCAGGAATTATTTCCCAACAAAAATCTCTTCCCGCTACTAGGACAATTCTTCTATCATTCTTTAGGGAATACGTTTGGCTTAGCTATACAGATCCCTATACCTGAACCAATGTAGGCTATAAAATATCCTGGACAATATTTTTCATATATCATTCCTACGGGAATGTATACGGAGAATGAATCGGTGCTCATCTGATTCTATATCTTTTTTCAGCCATTGTAAACTCTATTCCATCTCTTAATCTTTCCCAAGATTTATGTTTTTCAAGAAACTCTAACCCTAGAGTTATATGCTCTAGAGGTTTTCCCATGCTACCCTCAATCACCGTTTTGATTTTTCCGATCTTGAGAATTCCTTGATGATCCCCTATGGAAGTTTGTTGTGAGTGATATAATATATCACAAGGAAATATGTTACCTTCTTGTGTAATGTTGAATATCACTTGTACATATCTCCATCCTTCTGGGTACTTCAATTCTCCATTAGTCTCGAACACTTCAGGAGCTCGAGTGCTTTGGCTGGTTCTTGGACTTTCCCATTGAGGTCCACTAATCATTTTGTCTTGTTGAAAAAACATTCTCCTTGGTTTGATCATGAGACTCTTCTTTTATTAAGAACAGGATGATTTTAGATTCCCATGTTGATTTCTCCTATTGTTGGAGTTTGCATGATCTTCGGTAAGACGACTTTTGCCACATCTTTGAAGATCCTTAGTATTTCTATGAATTCCTTACTCGAGAATACTTTTAAATGACGAGTTGTATGTAATAGAGTAGGGTCTATATCCCTCCGTCATCAGGCTGGTCTTAAAGTCTTGATGAGGGATAAGAGCTATACTGAAATCTCGATCTGCATATAAATTCCCTATGATCACTCCAAGATAAGAATCTTTGAGATTCAAGATTCTTTTATCAAAGAGAGCGAGATTTAATGGCGAATGAACTCCTTCTTTAAAGGTTGAGTTTATGATTACCCTGATGACTACGATATGGATTCATGAAAGTTTATTTGGAATCTACCTTTTGAGTCTGCTCTTAATCTCCGGGATTTCTTTGTAGGGGACTAGTTGCATCTCGATTTGGTTTCCTGTATATTCCGTAGGTATAGCAAATTCTCCTATGGAAATTTTATGGATAATTTGGTGCTTTCAGTTCCTCAAGTCCAACTTATCCATCGTCGTTCCCATTGCTCCTATTGTAAATCCTTCATACATTTGGAACTTTTGATCTTTTTTTTAATAAGTTGGGTCAAATGGTTGGAAAGTATAAGATAAAACTCAAATAACTTGAGAGGTCTAGGGTTCGAACCCTTTTCAACACCCTTATAAAGGGTTAGTGATACCACTTGAGCTACATGATCTTCTTTCATTATTCTCATATGTGTTTTATGAGAGACATTTATATGAGAGAGGAATCCTCACATATCCTCCATGATTACTTGTTGAAGAAATTCTCCTTCACTCTAATTTTAATATGATTCATTTCCATACTTAGAGTATATTTCTTCTTCATAGATGCTTTCATCTAAGTACACCTGTATTAGGTTCAGATAGTATATAGCTTTTTCAAACTCTGGAGTTGTCTCGAACTGTCTYACTCKTCTTTTTTGATTTTRWGGGCAATCTGTWAAAATATTCCCTTTTACTCCACATGTCCAATAATTGCAATCTTTAAAACCATCATTTGATCTAGCGTGAGATCGTCTGAGAGTTCTTTTTGTTGGAGACCTGCTAGTGCTTCCTTGGCTTTAGAATGAGCCCATACTTCAGCTTGGCCCCGTCCCCTACTTCGGCTTGGCCCCGTCCTTGTCCCGATTTATAGTTACGGACCTTTTTGTATGACCAGAACCTTCTTGGTTTCCCTGAGAACCTTCTTGGTTTCCCTGAGAACCTTCTCTTATTTCCCCGAGCATAAGGGAGACTTCTTTCTTTCTTTTTTTCTCTTATGTCTCTGTGGATATCCTCTAATTATTGTTGTGAACATAAATGAACCAATTTATTGCTTCCTTTTAATTTATTATAATTCTTGTGATGTGTTGCCTGGTGGCATCACTCTACTAACTTGGATTTAGAAATGACATCCTTCTAACAACTGTATCTATATCTAGAGTTGTTAAATCGGTTAAACCATAAGTAACCGAACCGGTGGTGCACCGGTTAAGGTCGGTTATTTGTCTTTTTTTAATTAAATTTAAAAATTTAAATAAAATTTGAATAATTGAGATGAATGCGAAACTTGAATGGAATTATAATGAGATAAGTAAATGTGAACTTAAATAAAATTTGAATAATTGAATTTTTGAAGTAAAATCTTTTTTTAAACAAATATTTTTTTAAAAGAGGACTTAATTTTAATTCTCATATTAGAAATTAAAAAATTTTAACTTTTAATTTAGAACTAACTTACCTACGTATCCTCGAAAAGGAATCAAAGTCCACGTAGTTTGATTTTTATTTTTTTTGAAAAAAATGAGTATAAATAAAAAGGACTTGATTTTAATTCTAACATTAGAAATTTAAATTAAAAACTTTACCTTTAAATATAAGAATTAACTTGCATATCCTTGAAGGGCAATCAAATTCCACGTAGTTCAATTTTTTTTATTTTGAAAAAAAATGAGTTTAAAAAAAAGGACTTGATTTTAATTCTAATATTAAAAATTAAAATTCTTAACTTTTAATATTAGAATTAACTTGTTTACCTATCCTCATAGAGGAATAAAAGTCCTCGTAATTCTTATACTTACCTTATTACCTACATTTTGTGGATAGTGGAGGAGACTCGTCTTCATTTAATCGTCATTGTCGTTGCTTCCCGAAGTGTCGTAATGGTCGCTCTCTTCAACTTCTTCCAATTGTATTTCTTGTTCTCATTTTTCAGCTTTGATACAGTTATTCATTAACATTTGATTTTCAAGATTTTTGTGCAATAAGTTAAACCGACGATCATCCAACACAAAGCCTCCCGTACTGAAGGCCTATTCAACAGAAATTGTTAAAACAGGAACGATGAGAACCTTCTTGTCAATCCTAGAGAGTGTAGGAAAAATAGTGGTCACTTTTAACCAAAACTGCACAAGATCGTTAGTAGTACCATCGAGCTTTTTCGGGATAATTCCCGATTCAAAAGCCCCTAAATAACATTCTGATTCCATTGTTCGACTAGCACTATCCCTTTACTATTTTCGCTTAGTATTCTCAATCAATTTCGTATATGGGGCTAGAGCTTGTCGTGGGTCGTCGAACAATGATCTTACATTAGAAGTGGTGGGGAAATGGGAAGGAAGAGGTGACACATTAACATCACTAGAAGATTGATTGTATTCCTTAAAAATATGTAATAAAGATTATTTTGCTTGGTGAGTAACATTATAAGGGTTAGGAATTTTGTAAAAAAGGTCATAATGCTTCATAATAAACTGTAAGTAAACTTTCTAAATCGTCGACCCTATAATTCGGGTCTAAAATTTTTGCAATCAAAAAAGTATCAGAAATGTAGAGAAGATATTCGACCCATTACTTAACATACTAGCATTACATTCACCTAATTCGGGCGATTCGAGTAAAGAATTACCAATAAGTACAATTTGAATACATTGATCAAGAAGTAGTGTGGAGGTAGGATAATAAACACTGGATAAAGTCACGGTGGCATCGTTAATTTTTTTTAAAAGGGACATCATATTATAACAATCATCCCACGCATTGAAAAATAAAACAAAATCGACATCTTGATTAGCAAAAAATGCACACAATACTTCTCTATATTCAAAAGAATCATTAAGCAATTTATAAGTACAGTTCCAACGATTTGGCACATAAATTGAAAAACAAATTGGATGCAAACCATTGTTTCGAAAATATTTTTGCCATTTTTTATCATGTTTTGCAATATGAAATACCGCACTCCGAGCAATTTTAGATTTAAAAGTAGTTAAACCATGTTGAACACATAAATTCAAAATATGACAAATGCATCTAACATGAAAGAATTTACCGGCAATTGAAGGTTGACAAAAAGTTTTTAATAAATCTAAACTAGCCGTATTAGCGGCGGTATTATCAAATGATATTGAAAAAATTTTGTTACTTAAATGATACTCAGGTAAAATAGAGGGTATTTTGCGCAAAATATTTACCGTGGTATGTGAACTATTGAACTCTCTATATGCAATTGAATATTTTTGTAAAATTCAAGAATTATCAACCAATTGCATGTAATTCCCATATAGTTATTATTATGATGGGAATCCGTCCAAATATCCAAACATATAGAGACACTTTGAGACAAACTATCAAATATGAAAATCAAATTCAACTTATACCCACCAACCATTTTTTAGTATCGTGAGTAACTTTATTTCGTGAAATCCCAGTGCTAGATGGATTAAATGCACCTCTAGTAAAATATTCATAATGACTACTATACGCATGATTAAACGAATACCCATAACGGAACAGATCTTGCAAGAAATCTTTTATGACCACTTTCGCTATATTGAAATAAATTAGAACTTGTACCTTGGCCGTCGGCGCTGGCGTCGGTGGTAGATGAAGATGAAAAATACAATTGTGTTTGATAGCTATCAATGCCGTATTTGTCGGGATGCTTCTTCTCCATGTGGTACTTGAGCATCGCGTAGCCTCTATTATTTATAGAACCGAAGGTGTAATGACTCTTGCAATAATTGTATTATGACTGAGGTACACCATCGACTTTCGTTCTTGTGAAATGCAATCGGAAGATGGGGGATTGATATACCTTCAATTTTGATTGAGGCGGTGACATATTACTCGCGTCCTCCTCATTTTCATCCTAATTGACGTCGGCTGGCAGTTTGAATTCTTCGGAGGTGGGTAAATCCTCATTGAAATTGGTTTGATTATGCTCGCCGAAGTTGATTTGATTATATAAAATTTCAACTTCTTCCGACATCATCTCATCGGGTACATAATCTCCAGCAACGGCTAAAGGTTCTTGTCGAGATCCTCGACCTCGGCCTCGACAAGATTCTCGAATAATATTAGTATTAATATTACTATAAGAGATTGCCATAATAATATTATAAAAAAAAATTAAGTAAAATGAGATTAAGAAGAAGAAGATTATTGATAGTATATTTTGCACAATTTAGCAACTTCAAATTTGAAAATATAAGAGAAGAAGATGAATATTAGAGATAAATTGGTGTAAGGATTGATGTTGGAGAGTGGGGTATTTATATGTGTAGAAATTAATTAAAAAGAAATTCAAAGAAGTAGTCGTCGATTTCAGTTAACAAGTTGATTAGCTGGCAGTTAAATCACTAACGGCTAATTTTTTTACCGTTGATCTCCAACGGCTATTTGATGTGAGCCGTTGATTTCAAACGGTCAGAAACTGGCTGACCAATTAAATTTTTTCCGATTAACCGGCAGTTTTGATTGGCCGAAAACCTTAACCGAAACTGAACCGCCGGAACCCAGCAGTCAACAGTTAACAGTAACCATTGACTGGTTAAAAACCAGTGGTTAACCGGCTGGTAACCACCTCTATCTATATCGGTTGATGGCTTGTGTTCTTGGATTAACATTTCTCTCTAAGGACTTGGTATTTTCGCAAAAAATAATTACGCCGCATCCCCATCATTCATGTTGGCTTTCACCGGTATTCAGTGAATAACTGGATATATTGTCTACATGACAAACATTTCGTAATTTGAGGCAACAGAGGCTTGTCAGAATTCTTTTTTGTTTCTCCTCTTTCATACCCTCGAAATATCCTGCACCGATAAAATGGATTTTGGGTATTTGGGCCATATTATCAATTATCCCTTTCAATGGTTCTCCAGATATAACTCCTATTTTCATATCTGGTCCTGTTAAATCCCACACAATATTTACCGATCCTTCAAGGCTCATTTCAAGAAATAAAATGAACCCTTCCTTCACTAAGCCGAGAGTCCCAGCCGCAATTCGCATTGCAGATGCCCAATCGTCTATTAATATCTCTTGATTCTTGAAATATGGAATATCCCGATTTAACATTAATCAATACAGATGCATAGGATAAAGCGGGAACTTCCCGTATGGCGTGTTGAGAATATTAGGCTTTTGGGAACGTTGCCTTGTACCTACTATGTCGGTAGGATTTCCTCTTATGCTGATATCCCTGACATGTGGCATTGGTTCATGTAAAACCATACTTCGTCTGGATTGTGACTTGTTGGTGGTGGTGCAGGAGCACTCCTTGGAACTAAGGCCGAATACTCTCCTGGGTTCATTTCTAGATCTACGATACCCAATCCTGCGAAGGATTCAATTAGATCGTGTAGATCTTCAATATTGATCTTTTCCATTACTTCTTGGGATTTAATGGAGTTCTTTTGATGATGGTCATCATTTATTCTTTCCCTGTTGGTTTTCTTATAACCTTGGTTAATTTTTCATTTTGATGTAAGAGGGATTCCGTCTCGAAAGTTATACGTCGTTCCTCCGGATGAACTTGGCTTAACTTCAAGGGCCTTGACTCGTTTTTTAACATCAACTAGGATTTCTCGTGTTTCCTTTTAATGTGCAAGTATCTCTCACATCTGCATCTGGATAAATTATTGATGGTGGTCGATATCTTGTACCATTCTTTGGATTTTGCTAAGATCTTTAAATTTTTTAGAGGAATCTACTATCACATCGCTGTAGTTGGATCTATTAATTGGGATTTATAAGTTACATCCCTATGATTCATCAGATCCGTTTTCAGCATCTGAGTTACCCAAAGGTAAACTCAAGTGACATGCCTTTTGTTTCTCACATTGTCTCAATGTTTCTCTGTTGACTCCTATAAAAGCTTTTTCTACATATTGGTTGTCCAAATTTATTATTTTTCATAACCATGCCTTTTGGTCGGTACTGCCAACCTGTTCTAATTCATATAAATCAAAATTTGAAAATATCTTTTGAAAAGAATACATTTCGAACACTCGTTCGAATCTATTTTTTGAAGATAGATCTTCTCACACCAAAAGTTAATTATATAATTATAATAATTTCTCATCAAGTACTTAATAAATTTAGGCCTTGATACAATTTTTAATATTTATTAAACTGGATGTAGTTTTTTGAGCTTTTATTTTGACAATAACAAAATTAGTTTGCTTATAGCAAAATTTTGGGACAAGTATCATCATTTAAGACACTAAGTAGACACTAAGTACAATGCATTCGGGCTACGAGGCAATTGAATTCATTGATCGCCATCGAAGTTTTCCTTCTTTTTTCAACCTTACGCGGCAGTATCATCGATTTTTCTGTTAAAATCCAAATTCCGCCCCTTGGGTTTTTTTTTTGGCCCATATAATATTCATAGTTTATTTAGGTTTTATTTCATTTTCTTATTTTGGATTTGTTTAATATTTTCCGCTTCTTTTAAATATTTACTTGGAAAGGTGGTCGAATTATTAATTACGCCAATAAAGTTCTATTTGAATTAGTGTTATTGGGAGAATTTTATCTTCTAAATTATCTCTCTTTAAAATAAGATCTCATGAGCTAGCCCTTTTAGAAAAAAATATATATATATATATATATATAAATTCATTATGAGATTATTATAAATTCATTAACCTTTTTTTAAAAAAAGTGGGGTGGGCTCCGTAGGTGAAAAATAGATATGATAAATTATATCATGAATCAAGTAAATTATACATGAATCAAGTATAGTGCACTCAGCGTGATGGCATATTTATATTATGTTCGAATATATATAAATATTTGTGCGTTTAACAACTTTGTTGAATCTCATAAGCTGCTGACGAAAAAATACGTATTGCCAACAATCAATACATATTTACATCAAACACTCGATCAAATTATATAGGGGCAATTAAATATTACATAGGAAAAAATATTTTTATAAAATAATAAAATTAATTATACAAAATGTCAAATAATCCAACTACAAATATACAATTACCAGGTTATCCCTAATAATAATAATAATAATATCAATAAATAATTCATCACCACCTCCCGCCGGCCACCCCACCGCTGCTGCTGTCCGGCCGCCGCCAGAAAATTTTCCGACGAGATTTTTTTTTTTCCCCCCAACAAATCTAAAGTTAGAAATATCACTATAAAATAAGAAATTTTCTTACTTTTTCATACATAAAGTATGAGATTTTCATTATAAAGTAAGATTTTTTTTTTTTAACATAAATTAAAAATATTTTTATTTTTGAAAATAAAGTAAGAAATTTCACTATAAAATAAGAACTTTTCCTACTTTTTGGAATATAAAATAACAAAATTTCTTACTTTAAAGGATATAAAGTAAGAAACTTTATTAATTTTTTGAACATAAAGTATGAAATTTCACTATAAAATAATAATATATAATTTGTATTAAATAAGAAAATATATAATAATAATTTGCTATTAAACAAGAATTT
>BMAC01000170.1:717600-743322 GCA_014905375.1 Phtheirospermum japonicum
GTATTGTGGTATATTCATATCACAATTTTGGATTATTTAGCAAAAAATAGGTAATATATGACTTAAAATTGAATGAGAACTAATTGACAAATGGACCTCCACCTGGGGTACTATTTGATAATTTTCCCAATTATATATATATATATATAATTCTTAGTGCACTCAGTACACCATTTACATATTAATAGGTAATTGAAAGAATCAAGATTGAACTTGATTTAATACTTTATTAAAGGTAATTATCATTTGAGCTGAGAGACGGTGGTTATAAACTCAAATAACTTGTTACACCTAGACAGCATCATGTGCTTATTTTAGTAATTTAAATTTACCAATAATTCAACCCCGCCGTAAAACGAAAGCGACTCATCGTGCCTATTTACAACTCATTGTTTTGACTGAAATGTGGTAGGACATTTTTTTGTTTTTTTTGTACTGATTAGTTTCCTCAATTGTACTACTAATCACGATGTTGCATTTCAACCTCTAAAATCGGTTAACCGACTTGTATTAGCCTCACAATTTATTGACTCTTTACGCCCTATGGCAAATAATAATTATGAAGTAAAGTTAACCACTACTTTTCAACTGTTCACTGAATAAATTTTTAGGTTAGCACAAAACATGCATCATGTCAACTAATTGAATGATATTAGACAAATTATTTACGAGTATTCGACTTAATGATGCAAAAATATAGATTCAAATTTAAAATGTTTCCCTCGAAACTCTTACGCAAATGTAAGTGCTTAAATGATGGTCTGTACTTTGAGTCAATATCGTGTTAGTAAAAGTTTGTGTGTAATTTTTCCAAAGATACGTAGATGAATATGTAAAGTTTAAGTCGAGTTGAGTGCTAAATATTCTTTGCTAAAAATAAATCGAGTTGAGTGCTAAATATTCTTTGCTAAAAATAAATATTGTTACAGTGCTCATGATTAATAATAATCGTCTCTAAAATAAAATGATTTACGATCATAACTAATCATCATTTCAATACTTAGTACTTTCGGCAAACAAAACTATATTCGAAATTTTCAAATTTTATAAGAAGTAAGGACTTAGAAAATATGATCAAATGCTATTGAATGAAATTCGGCAAACAGAACTATATTTGAAACTTTCAAACTTTATAAGAAGTGAGGACTTAGAAAATGCTATTAAATGAAATCTATATATTTAGTGTTGTTTTATAATAATATTTTTAATGATATATTTAAATGGTCATCATGGATCCTATTTATATGTTGTTAGAGGGTTCAATTGAAACAACATGACTATTTGAACAAACCTTTTCACGCCAAATAGTTTGAATGAACAGACACATCAGTTGATTTCAACCCAACCATTCGCAAAAATCACACCTTTAGGTAATAATTTCATTCATTTAGAAATAGTTAAAATAATTTCCAACAATCCCCCACATGAATAAACATCAATGCATGCATGTATGTAGACTCGCTTGAAAGTTTTAGAGAACCAATATTGTATCAGGATAGATAGTTTCTGATTTTAAATATTCCCTAATAAAATACCATCGGATTTACTGATTGTTTAGTACGCGATATTTTGAATTAACCAACCATTTGTGTAAACCAAGATAACAGTACTTACATAATAACATTTATAATAGATTATTGTTCTCATATTTTTGTCATTTTCGAACCATGTTTTAGATTCATAAGTATGTTTTTTAAGAAGCAATCATTACTTCTTCACTTAAATAGGTGATCTCCTATAAAAATATCCTATCTTATTCCATCATATAAGTATAAGAATCATTAAAATCTCTTTAAGAATTTAGTCTCCCCACTTATGCAGATTTTTAACTTGGATGTTCTAGGAATGAGTTGAAGTGTTTCCAAGTGTTCACTGAACTGTTAAAAGTTGGTTTTCTTATTGAACCAGGGTTTTGGGATCCTCCAATCTCAAGGTTGAGTGTCCACTAAGGTTGTTCATTTGTTGTGGACTTTAAGCCCACTCATCTAACCAATTTAAATATTTTATTTCGATTTATTACTTTTGTTGGTGGATCTACCAGGTTTTCCTTTGACTTCTCGTATGAACTGAAATCACCTCGCTTTAAGATCAAGTATTTTAATGGTATTACGTCATTGCCAATTATGTATTGACTTAACCTTATACCATTATACACGTAGCATTGTGCACTACTTGATTTTGCAAATAAACCATCTTCCAATAAAGATGTTTTTTAATTTATGATCTTCAATCAATTATATCGAAAATATTCGACTTGTGCACTATGCACTACTATGGTTTGTATTTCCAATGCATGTAACCATTTAATTTCCAATTCAGACTTGTTTTGCCTCCTTTTGTTATAGCCTAAAGTAAACCCCACACCTTAGGCATTTACAAGATGATTGCAAATTCTTATTACCTTCGTGTGGCGTTTTATGATGAGTGTGATATTTGAGATGATAGCTCAACCCCCATAGTTATAGGTAAGCTAGAACTTTATCACAATCATTAACTTCTCTATTTGATTTCCATCAGTTTTACTTTAGATTTTAGATTATATTCCTTAATCCTTCAAATTCTGAGGAACTCTTAATTATTCAAAAATACTCCATCCGTCCCATTATATCTATCACAATTGACCATTTCACGAAGATTAAGAAGGATGATTGGTGTTATAATTATAGGTATTAAATGACCACAATATCATTTTGTTTAAAGTAATTAAAAGTGTGAAATAGGGGTAAAAGTAGTAAAGTAGCCTTTAATTCTTATCGGAAAGTAAAAAAGTAACAATGATTATCTCTTGAAAATGTAAATGTGACAGATAGAACGAGACAAAATTTTAAAAAAATTGCGACATATAAAACGGGACGAATGGAGTATTTGATTAAATCAAGTAGCCTTGAAACTTTTAGAACTATTCAAAATCTTTTTTTTTTTTCTTCTTTGTATATTTTTCTCATTTCTTAAATCACAAATTCTATTATGTACTTGGAGACATGCTCATACTAGAATTTACTATATTTCTATTTATTTCTATTACCAAAATAGAATATATGCATTATGTAAATCACATTTTGTGCATTTCTCGATCCTCTTTTAATAACAATTAAATTAAAGGCATTTTTCCTTTTCAAAAATACTTTTTCAAAATTTTGATCACACAATCTTTAACTACACTTTTTCGATATATTTCTTTCCAACGAATGAAAACTGTGCAATCTCACATCTATAATGTGAATCCTCCTTTAAATTCATTAGTAAATTCAAATTTATTAATTTTAATTTATCTATAAAATCTTTACCAACAATCTAAATACAAATATTGACCCACATGATACTTACGGTTAACGACAATTGCCTTTAAGATAAAATAATTTAAAATTCTAACTAAGCAACACTTCAATATTTGATACCTTGGCGGACAGAACTATATTCAAAACTTTTTAGAAGAAATAATGACTTAGACAATATGATCAAATGCTATTAAATAAATATATATATCCAGTGTTGTTTTAATGATGTTTTTATAATATGTTTAAATGATCAACATGGCCCTATTTATAAGTTGTCAAAGGTTTTAATTGAAACAAATTCGACTATTCGGTAAAACCTTTTCACGCCAAATAGTTTGAATGAACCGTTACACCAATTGATTTCAACACAATCAGATCACATCTTTAAGCAATAATTTCATTCATTTAGAAATAATTAAAAAAAATTCCAACATGTTGTACTTTCCCGCCTAGCTAATTTCGATTAATCCTCACTCAAGGTTAGGCTTCTCTTAATCCGTCTGCATGTTTCACTTTTAAGTCCCATGACCCCGCTAAAACTCCGCCTACATGTTAGTCCCTAATTTATCCTTGCATATGTTGCTTTAAGCTAATTACAAATGAGAATTTATTTAACATAAATAAAACAATAATGGGGATCAATCCCTTCATATGGTTTTTACTTAGAGTTTAAATTCAAAGTAGAAATATGAGAGGGTGGTTTCCACTATGAAATTTCATAAAATTTTATTGATTTTTTATTTATGGAATTTCGTAGATTCTATAAATGATTTTATGAATTCCATTTGAATCAAATGGAATTTTACGTAATTTTATATTATGAAATTGTGTACATATTAATAGATTTTTTTAATTATTAATACTCCTAATAATTTTTTTTTACAAGAATAATTATCACAACTTAGGAGGGTGTGCAAATTGCAACAATAACATTTCTTGTGCAAGATAATAATGAAAAATATATATTAACTATTGGAAAAAGTTACATAATATTATTTATCGATTGTTTTTAGTTAATTTTATTTTTCTTTTTCATCCAACCAATCTTAGAATAATTACTTGTATCATATTATTGTCCCCATTTTTATATATACTTATTAGAAATATATTTTTATCTTATTTTATATTTATTCATATGATGAATGTGAATTTGAAAACTAAAACAAAAAATATTCTTATCTTCCAACTCAATGATTAAAGAAGAAATCGAACTATGCCGCTAAAAAAATATTTTTACATTGTTTCTTATGAAATAAAATTGAAGAGTACTCATAGTTTTAATATATCATTATACTTTATTCATTAATATATTATAATATTATAAGTTAATATATTAATATTATTATTTTTATTTACTTCCCTCGTGTTTGTAAAAGTATCGCGCGATGAAAAAATAATTTGAGTTTTTTCTCATTTAAATATCATAACACACACACACACACACACACACACACACACATATATGTGTGTGTGTGGGTGGGTGGGTGGGTGTGTGTGTGTGTTTGTTGTATAATTTCTCACCCTGTCAACTATTTTTTCTTCTCGTATAGATTGATTATAATTTATTTTTTAAAAATTCGAAAGAAGAAAAATAAAGCGTTGCGATAATTAATTTATAAAAATGAATGATTGCTTAAACTAGAGTGGAGAAATTTGATAACTTTTAGTTTATAATATTTTCATTAATTATTTGAATTTTGAAAAAAATAAAACTGAATTCTATAAGAATCCTAGAGTAGTAGGCAATAATTTCGAAATAATTATGTAAGTGTAATTTAAGTTCTCAAATTCATAAAAATTCACTATCCGATGAAATTCATAAGAATTTGCATGAAATTGAGGATACTTGAATTTTATAAAATCAGAGAAATCTCTTGGGTAACCTAGCCATCATCTTTTTTCTTCCACCATCTTCACTTCATGAGAAGACGGGAGAACAATCTTGCTTTCGTATTATTATTATTATTATTATTATTATTATTATTATTTATTTATTTTATTTTATTTTTTGTCAATTTTCTCCTAAGAAGTCCGTGTATCTTCCACCTTTCCCTTAATAAATGAAATTTTATTTACTTAATAAATGATTTTTCATGTTTTTCAATGTTCGTCGAAAGATGCAGTCGCACTATTATTCATATGCAATCAATGGATATTCATAAAAAATTATGATCAGTCCAAAATTAATTTGATTAGTATGAGATTTGTACAATATCAATAGTTTCATTAATAATAATATTTGGTTGTTTATTTCAAAATTCACACAAATTCAGCCAAGAACTCCCTACGAAATTCATTTAGTTATAATACTTACATGGTTTTTAAACGCGCACAATTCTTTAATATAATTACCGCCGGATGCCAGGTGTTATAATTATAGTCTAAATAAGTTTATTAGGGTAGATGAAGTAATAATGCACCAGATTCGAAGACCAGACCACCAAACCCAAACGTGCAGGCCGGTGTTGAATATTCTCCTTATCTTATGGTTTCCATATTTAGGTTTTCTTACCATTATTTATGTCACCAAAATCTAAGATTTCATTCATGTCCTTCCTAAAATTGTTAATAATTCTTTTTTCAGATATTTAATACCCCATAATGCATGTTTTTTTTATGTATCAACCATAATTTAATGACAGATCGTGCATTGGCCTGATTCAACTGTCGAGGAGTTAATTAATCAATAAAATTAAATGTGCGTACTTGGTGCTAACTAGAAAAAAAAAAAAAATAACCGTGATAATTACTAATATATTGAACTATTTTCGTGAAATGAAGATAGCATAATTTTCTTTTCGTGGTACATAGTTTCTCATCTCACACAAACAACTTATTGTCATTTCAGTTTTTAGTTATATATGCACCTTTTGTAAAAAAAAAAAAAAAAGAAGGTTATACTGCTTCTAAGTTTCGAATAATACCATATATACACACACAAATACTAATTAAATAAAGAAAATAATAATATAAAAATGATAAAAAGTAACAACATTAAATAAAAACTTCTTATTATAAGAACAATATTCCCTAAACTCTATAATAACACGTGAGCTCATAAAAGAAAACGATTTTAATAACACATCAGGATAAAACTTAATTAGGAGCCGACAATAAGGACTTTGCTAAATTTGCGAAATGTTTATAACTATAAATTTTTGTGTAGACATCATAAGAGAAAAAAAGAGAGAGAGAGAGAGAAGAAAAGTAACGAAATTCTTTTGCATGTTATATTCATAAAGTAAGTACATTTTCAATGACATGACTAATGAAGTTACTTTGAATCTTAAAAAATAAATGATTGATAGTTACGCCAAAAAGTGACAAATGAAGTAATTGTGAATTGTGAGGAAAGAAGAAAAAGACAAATTATTAATTAATATAAAGTAATAAATAAATAAGGAAGACTAGAAATAGACAATGCTATATATAAATGGTGTAGTAGATGTTATCTGTATTTTATTTTGCACTAAATTCTTCGAATTTATGTGTTAAAATTGTTACTCCAAGAAAACATTCATTTGAAAATGCTCAAATGGATTTAAACTCGTAAATAATATCATTTTATTATGGACTGCTAGGTGTATCTTTGTGTTTGGCCCAATAGCATGCAACGGTAGGCCCAATCGTCAAGGAAATCATACTCGATAGTCGAATATGATATATCAAATGTTTTTTTTTTCCATTAAATATATGATTCATTATTATTTCCATTTATTAAGTTTGGAAATGTCGTTGTGCAATATGAGATTATTTTTGGTTTCGTTCCATTAGAGGTCTTTTTTCTTTATCCAAAATGTGAATGCTACAAGAATTTTCAAAAAAATTAGATTCGCTATAGTCATACATATCTATGCACCTTTTAATAAATAAACAACTTTACTAATGTGTAGTTGTATTATAAAAATTGTACATTTATTATATATTTATCAGCAGATAAATATTTATTATGATAGAAATGAACTTAATAATTTGTTAATGCGGAGGTACTCCTAAACTAAATTTTAAAATAATATAAAAAATATCCAAATAAATAAATTAACTAATAAACTTAAAAGAAAGAACTTTTACTAAAAACTGAAAACCCTCTAGAAAGAATTAAACTAAATAGAATTAAAAAAAAAAACTATGGAAAACTAAAATTATCGCACCACTGATCGTTAGGTGGTTTGATATTTATTTCGATAGAAAATAGAGAGCTATCAATAATCTAATACTAATACTCAACCAAAGCAATCTTTTCGAGAGTAATCACATGACAAAAAGTACGCGAATTATTATTATTATTATTATTATTATTATTATTATTATTATTATTATGCCATAAACCTACCACGTCATCACACCACCAAACCAATGGAAATGGTAAAAATAATGGCAGAAACCAATAAACTCAGTGGCCGTCGACTGTGAATATAGAATGAAATATAAAAGGCATATTACAGAATGAAAGTAATTAAAAAATTGGGGTTACACATTACATCAGAGACAGAATCTGGTGATTCCACGCGTATTTGAAGCATGAAGATCGCCGATATCTTAGGGCAAACCGACCCGACCCGACCCGGCACACAGTCTTCAAGGTATTATTATCTTTTCTGTAATTCTGGAGCTTTCGTTGTTTTCTACCCACCGCTTCTCAACGACGGGGCAATTAGCTACTCTTACTTCCCAATTCCAATACTATATGCTTATTGAAACTTGATTAGCTTATTAATTGACATTAGGAAATTATATAATCGGAAAATAATAGTTAAGCGAGACAATGTATGAATCTACGCTCGTGAAACTCTAAATATATATAGTGTCTTTTTTGACATTAGGTGTATAATATGAATTTATGTATGTGCATTTCTTAATAGAATTCATATTTGTCTTGTTGCATGTTTATACAATATACTTCTTATCACAAGTTAATTAGTTGCATAAACAAACTAATATTTACCAAATTTGTCTTGTATTGGATCTGATTTTTTGTTTGGTTAACTTTTTCTTAACTACCATAAAATCTGGCAGATTCATTACATAGAATATGTATATGTTTTCCCATGATGTCACCTTTTTTAACTATATAACGTTAAACAGAATCGGAACCTTGATGTTGAAGATTATGATGATTTTGATCAAGAAAATGCCTGTTTAATACGATGACAAGGTAAACAACGTTTTAATCGATTCTAATTCTCTGCGACTCAACCCAGTCGTGCTGCATTATAATGCCAGAAACTTGACTAGATTCATTTTTAGCGATCCATGTCTTGGTTCATCTGTTTTATAATTACATTGAATAAATTCATGGGGCAAAAAAAAAAAAAAGCATTGATATCGATTACTTGCACTTTCTTCATTTTTCTAAGGTTTGGAGATTGGGAACAGGAGCCAACTTGGACGATATTTTGTCTACTGGACAGTTCATGTTAGTTTTTTAAGAATATCATGCTCACATTCTATTGATGATGTCATTTTCATTTAATCAATTATAAAAAAATAAATGAAAAAGTTTTAATACTTTGAAAAGGACTACCACGTTGTACAGATTGCCAGGTGTGATTCCCTTTTCTCCCCTTCCCGAATTCTCAACACCCTTTTTTCTAACTTAATTATAGTGGTTAATCCATTATGGCTTTTTAATTAAATTATTTAAATGAGTGTGTTTGTATAATGAGCTCATATTATATTGAGAATCACTTCTGATTGGGCTTAATCTGTTATTCACGGGTTCGAAAGGTTGCATAATTTCGCCCATGATTGCCCCAAACTCAGTCGTCTGCGAGCTGTATAGGTCCCATTTAATATTTTAATCCCAAAACCGGGACCCTTTTGCATATACTTTATTGGTATTAAGATTAGAAAAATCTTCCTGTACACTGTTTTCCAATCAGTGACATCATTATTTTATTACATGGCTAAGAGTATAAATACATATGCATTAATCACAAGCATCAAAGCAACTCGAGCTTCTCATATATCATCCTCTTCTTTAAAAAGCTTCTATCTCCGATAAACACGATAATTAATAATATTATGGAACACTTAGGAGCAATTTCCGAGGGCGAATGGAACTCGATGAACGGGATGTGCTCCGACGAGGCAGAGTTCATGGCCCAATTGCTCGGTAACTGTTCGTTTCCGAACGAGTTACCAAGCGATTCTAACTTCCCGGCATTTTGGCCCCTTCTTGCGTCGAATGATGACATTGCCCTTGCTGATCACGAGAGCGAAACAAATGCTAGTATGTATTCTTTTTCACAAGAGAGTGGTGGTGTTTATTTTCCATTTCCGTCGTCGGGTCACGAAAACGGATACTACTACAACCCCAGTGCCTCTCATCAAGTTTTTGTCAATAACGATAATTTGATGACGATGGATTTCTGTATGATGGAGAATAAGGAGGAAAATAATTTTCTAAACCAGGATGTTAGTAATGATAGTACAGAGTCGAACGAGGATTTGCAGCTTGGAACGGGGCTCGCGATCCCGTTGCCTGAAATGCCGATGGAAGATAAAGTCAGCGGCTTTTCGGAGTGCAAGAAACGGGCTCGTGTCCCTGGACAAGAAGTAAGCACGATAATTTCTTTCTTTTTTTTTTTTGTTAAACACAAAAACTTCCAGAATTACTAATACGCCCTTGATATTTATTTGTAATATCATAAGGGAAATCATTGAAATATTTTTTAATTGTTATTTTTATCTATTTCTTATCATCATTTCATGCAAATTCAGGTCCAGAGGAGCAACAAGAGAAGCATGAAACTCAAGAAGTGTATGAGCGTTGATGACATCAAAGACGAGGATAATAATAACAAGAATAACAACAACAATAATAATCATAATAACAAGAAGAATAATAATATGGGACTTCACAGACAGAGCTCAAGCAGCTGCATTTCGGAAGATGATTCGAATGGTTCGCAAGAACAGAATGGAGTGGCTTCGTGTTCGGTGGGATCAAAGGGCAGTGGGGCCCTCAACTTAAATGGGAAAAAACGAGCCGGTAGGGGTTCAGCAACTGACCCCCAGAGCCTTTATGCAAGGGTAAGTTTTCTTTTAAGCGGTTCTTGGATTTTCCATCAAATTTCCATGCATGTCCCAACTGACGTTTTTTTTCTCTCGTAATTTTTGCAGAAACGAAGAGAGAAAATAAATGAGAGATTGAAAGTCCTGCAGAACCTTGTCCCTAACGGAACTAAGGTAATTACGCATGCATGCATACATGCATGCATTGATCATAATAATATTTAACTTCATTATAGCCATAGGAAGGGGAATCTGAAAACCTTATATATTCCTTTGTGATGATGATGATGATAGGTTGACATCAGCACAATGCTTGAAGAGGCTGTCCAGTATGTAAAGTTCTTGCAGGTTCAGATTAAGGTAATTTATAGAATGTACTTTCTAAATAATTAAACACTTAATTGAGACTAATAATTATATATATCTAATAAATCAGTTTTAGTAATGCAGAATTTTCTTTTTTAATTTGTATTTATGCAGTTGTTGAGCTCAGATGACTTATGGATGTATGCTCCTCTCGCGTACAATGGAATGGAATTAGGACTTGATTTAAAAATATCCACCCTGAAACCATAATCCTCCTACTGAACTGATGATGGTCTAGTGCTGCCTGATTTTCTGTGAATAAATACCAATGCGCTTTTTTTTTTTTTTTTTTTAATATTCTTGAATGCATATATAGCTAAAAAAATCTCCCTGATGAGGACTTAATCATTCTTGTTAATTAATTGAGGACCTATAAGGCTTCTCGCTGGCTGTTATCTGAAGACGACGAGTTTTTTTTATTTTGAATTTTATTTTTAGTTTTTTGGAAAAGCCCACATGAGATTAAATTGTATAAATGCTGATTCGAATCAATGGCATTGTTGTTTCAATGTAATGAGAAATTTATAGACTATGACTTGCGTTATGGTTATGTCTTGATCGTTTGTTATTATTATAATGATGTTTAGTAGCAGCTGATTAAAATCAGCAGCCAATAACATCCTATTTTAGGATCTTGTGACACCTATTTTTAAAACATAGTAATCTAGATGTTTAATGTAAAGCCTACTAAAATATGGATTGAAGAGCTAATCAACCAACCGCCCTTTTTAATCTAGACTAGATGTTTAATGTAATTTTCATACATGCATATATTTATTGTGGATCCAGATCTGAAATCTGTGTAAGATTTTTTAGGCAGATTTATATTAAATGCATAAGGATTCCAATAAATGAGGGTAAATTGATCGGATCACTGGCGCCTGACATCCAAAAAGTCTATTATTCAAAAATATAAACATCAATCAAGTTTATAAAGTTAATCAACATTCCATTATTTAGAGCACATACATTGCACGCGTGAAAGGTAGCAGGCATTTGCGAGATCCCCGCGCATTCCACACACGCGCATATGTGGGGTCCAACGGTCAAATAATGGGCCCCACGGGCAAAACATACCCGCGACGAATCTTTTTTTTTTTTTTTTTTTTTTTAAGAAATCCACGGGTTGGATTAAAAGGCCGTTGGCGATCAAACAGCCCACATTAATCCTATCTTTAATTTCCTTTTTTTTTTACAAAAAGAAAAAATATATTATATGACTGATATTAAATGACCAATGGGGATCAACTGTTCACATTTAATCCCAATTTTAATTATTTATTTTATATTAAAAAAAATCGGAAAAATAAATTTAAAGAGAAAAAATATTTAAATAAATTATAACTTATTATACATTCAAAAAATATTAAAAAAAGTGTAAAATATTCAAATAAAATTAGAATAAACGGGGAAATAAAAAAAATGTATATTTTTTAATTAAAAATAATAATAATAAATTTTAAAAAAATAAGAATACATAAAAAGAAAATTACTCTAACAAGTATTGAATTAGTTGTAAGGTTTGATTATATTTAATATTTATCAGCATTTTATAAAAAAATTCTGAATAAAATAATAATTTCTGCAATATCATCTCTCCAATATCACTTCAACACTGTCGGTGCTGACATCACACAACACTCATTTAACCCATTGCTGACATCATTTGACCTCAACCATCCACTATATCATTGCACGTGCTCTTATCATAAAAAAAAAATATAATCATAAAATGTTTCATTTATGGAGCATGTTCAATGATACTATGCATATTCAATGTCTATGTTTAGTGATTCTATTGTATTATGCTTCTAAAACAAATGTTGTAACAATTCTTGTATTAATGCACAAATAAGCAATATAATGGATACTAATTTGTGGGATCAACCTTGTTGTTTATAAAAACATGAGTGGTTGATTTTTTAAAGGTAAGTTATACATGGAGCTACGTGTAACAAAACCTGGAATGGAAATTGGAACTAAAAATCTGAAAAACATAGACCCTTTCATAGTTTTAAGGTAAAATAGGAAATGGAATAGAATAAAAATCTCAATCACGTTCGAACCACCGGTACATGTACCAAATACATTTGCATTGAATCATAATTCGGATCTCACCTGATCACAAACTAAAAACAATAGGGTTTGATTAACAACCAAAAAAAAAACACACAACAGATTTTAATGATCAAATTCAGAAGTGATCCAATCAAGCCATGAGCAACCCCAATTTTTAATACGCACAACCTCTTTAAATGAAGATTCCCCATCCTGTTTTTATTTTCTTTTTTAAATTAAAAGTCAGTTTCACCAAATTCCAGTTGAGTGTATGTGTATAAAATATCATGTAATTTCACCTTCCCCTTCATCTCAACCACTAATGAACCATCAGTGTTCTAAAAAGCATTATACGAGAGCGATTTCACTAGCTGTAAATATCAACCTTTCGTATTACAGCAACAAAAAGATCACCTAAAGTCGTCGCAATAAGTTAACTTATAGCATTCCAAAAAGCACCAAAGTAGACGACAAATATTTCACCAACATCCCAACAAACATCAAAATTCAGAATTTCGACCCAATAATGAGAACATACCATAAAACAATACCTGCAACAAGTTCAACTTACACTCCTGAAAGAGGGCATATACACTGTCATGGTAAACATTTACCCATTTATTCAAAGCACAACTTGATAATTATTCACACAACCTCCACATTTGTCTTGACTTTCATCTAATCTATATAATAAAATAAAACAAAATAAAAATTCAAAGACACAATAGTAGTCATCAATCACCCTCCCTGTGTCAGTACTTCTTGAGATCTATAAATTTTAAATGATATCAACAAAAACAAGTAAAACAATATGTCAACATTGTCTTTATAAATAAAAGTACAAGTATGATCGGTCCGTAAAAATAACACATTATTAAAAGAAACACCACACAACCATTTCACACCAAGGCATGAGGACAATTTAAACATATCATTCAATGAGAACCAACCATAAAATTAAACTAATACACACTTTTGCCACAACTATTATTGTTGACTCTCAAGAAACATGCAATCACGACACGAGAGTACATTAGAAAGATAAAAGAAATAAAATTGCACCATTATTACACGCTCTTTCGATTAAATTAGAGGGCACAAGCACAACCTGTCATAAATATACAATGTACATGTTTCGACCTAATCTTTTTCTTAAGTGCCTTTAAACCGTAAATCTGACTCAGACATGTCGCATAAATTTAAAAATACATCTCAAATCTGCCTATGATCCAACAAAATCATTCAAGAATATAGAATTTCCTACCTTCAAAACCTTTTGTTGGACACATAAGGCCAATTGTACAAGCCCATTAATGAGTGAGCATCATTTTCAAGCACGATCTTCGTTCACGTGATTTGGGACTTCATTTTGACTGTCTAGGGGCATGTATTGTGCCATTATAGCTCTGATCTCCGAATCCATATATGACTGAAAGTACAAACAGTTGAAAAATGGTAGACAAGGTAGCAAATGACAAAAATACCCCTAATTAATGAAAGGGCTAATTACATAAAATATCCCTGACGTCTAGCCTAATTACAGAAAGAAAAGGGATATGTTTCGAATCAGCATTTGTTTCACTTTCTCTTTTACGAAATTGCACCTCAAGAGGGGGTTATTAGGTAAAGGGATAATTACATTACCAAAAAAGAGGAAAGGAAAAAAAAAACAGTTAACCTTGAAAATTACAAAAATACCCCTGAAGTTTGATTCAGTTAACCAAAGAATTAACTAAGGCACATAAGAATTGATAAAGACAGTGTTGAAAGACAAACTTACCCTCAGCCTATATTTGTAAATAAGATAGGCGCTACCAGCAGCCATAGCCAATCCGAGCAAAATAATCCAAACAGCAGTCCAAGAAGACCTCACTTCAGCAGACAACTTACCTGATTAATGAAACGGAATCGGAACAAATTGTGGATTAGGCGACGGATTTTACAGATAAATATAAAGAAAAAAAAAAGCAAGATAACCAACTTATGCAGGTATCATGGTCCCTCATATACAATAAGTCCCCGCTACAAGTGCACTCGTAACTGCCCCAATTATTCTTGCAGCTGCATTCGGGACATTGACACACTTTTTTCTCCTTGCATTCATCAATATCTGTATTTTAAAAAAGAAACATGAAAAAAAAAAAGATTTTTAGCTCAATTTTCACATCTTTTGAACGTCAAAGACAATAATATTGTAAATAGGGGCTTAATTGCAAAACTTTGGCCCTATAAGTTTCACATTGATGCAATTTTGGTCCAAGTGGTTGTTCCAATATTTGATTTATTACTAAAACACTCTTAAATACCAAAACATCCAACGATTCCTATGAAAACTACAAAAGTGAAATTACTATTTTGACAAGGGCATAATCGTCAAGGACCGAATTTGCCACTTCAAGAAGTTGAAGGACTAAAATTGCCAACCCCAAAGAGTTACAGTACAGGACTAAAATGTTTAGAAAAAAAATAATAATATTTGCATTAAAACGTTACAAAAAAATAAAATAATTTACCTTCACAACTATGAAAACCGTCCCCTTTAAAACCAAGAGGACATTTGCATTTTCCCTCCTCACTATCCTGATAGAAAAAATATCGAGCATTACTATATAATTCAAATTTTAGCTTGATTTCAAGAAACGAATATAAAAAAAAGAAAAAGAAAAAGAAAAATTACTAACCTCACAGGCTGTGAAAGTTATCCCATTCCTCTTATCATGCCAACATCCTCCGTTGCTTATTTTGCATCGCCCGGGCCCACTTGCTACATTTGGAAAGATTTATTTGTCGGAGAATAGAACAACTTTTTAACATTATTAGTCAAGCTAAAAAATTACATGCATGCTACAAAACCGCGTGCACCGTTTAATTAATGTGAACGGTTAAAATTTGTTTGTTTTGAAAAAAAAATATAATTCAAACATAATGAGTTTATGAGTTTGGTAAGGGAAGAAAAAGAAAAGATTAAAAATACATTTACGTACCAACGCATGAATTGTAACCATCTCCCTTAAAATGCACACCATTAACGACAGGGCATTCGCAAACTCTTCCTCGAAACGTATCCTGAACGAACGCGCACACAAAGCAGTAAGAAACAAACATGAAAAAAGGTATTAGACAAAAAAAAATGTAAATTATATTTAAAATGCACCTTGCAAGCCGTAATATTAGCTATCTTGTCTTCCCAGCAGCCACCGTTATTATCCAAGCACTCGTTCGTTTCTACATCTGCAGCTCGATATTATCAACTCCAATTTCATTGCTTGTGCAATATTCAACCATAGAGTTAGTTAACTCTGAAAGAATAACATACCATCACCCAAACAAACTGATGGCTCTGTAGTTTCCTCAAAACCAGAACATATAGCCTTCAAAACAGCACCTTTCTCCAATTTCCCTAAAAAAAAAATAAGGAAAAGGAAAATAAATAATAATAATAATAATAATAAAGGAACGATCAGAGAGGATGATATTTAATGGAAATTACACGTAAGTTAACAAACACACCTCGATATTGACGATTATTCACGACAAGGGTAGGCAAAATAGTTACATCCCCGCGCGATCCTTTTCCGATCTACATAACTTTATATTCTCAGGCATTTTACATTATTTTTAACAGACAAGAATCTAAATATATACAAACATACATACATACATACATACATACATACATATATAGTATATATATATATATATATACATGTTTAAATGATTATAAAATACTCACTTGAGCATCCTGCTCTTCTTTCAAAACGGGATTATCCGAATCAGCTTCCGGATCACCCATACATTTCTCAATTTTCTTCAGATCGAGCCCTGGTAATGCAACATATGTTAAGAACAAAAGTATCTGCGAATAAACAGACATGTTTACAATAAGAAGCGTAAAAACTGAAACACGCACACTCCTTGTCAGGCAGAGCCTAACGGTTAGGCAGGTACCCTAAACTAAATTTAGTATATATATAGAAAGTCCTTAAAAAATTAAACTAAAAACTATAATAAGAACCCTAAAAAAACATTTAAAAACTGGAAAACCCTAAGAAAAACTAAAAAAGGAACCCTAAAAATGAGGGAAAAAACTATAAATCCTAACAAACAAACAAACGAAAAGCTAAGAAACTGGGAAACCCTGAGAAAAACTAATTATATAAAAACTAAAAACATTTACCTAAAGATTTAATAACACCCTCGGCACACTCGTTCCCGTATTTCTTCTCCTTCATCGGACACCTAATTTGAAAATCCGTCACGTAATCCCACCATACCCACGCCTTCCCGCTCTCCTTCGCCACCCTAAAAACACAAAGCTGCCTCAAATTCTCGAGTACAACGTCCTTCCCATTGTAACCCGAGCTAAAATCCTCTTCCGGGTCGGGCGCGCAATACCGCCCGTGGTTAAGGCACTGAGACTTGCACTGCCGGCTCAGAGTAAACGCCTGTGGACAATACCAAGTTATGTAATGCGGCGTAAACTGCGTGTAGCCGCCCTTTTCGAGGATTTGGGCCGGGCCCTTGAAGCCCTTGAGAAAGTTCATCAGCATGTCGCACTTGAGCCCGCACTCGTCGTTGCTGTTGGTCCAGAGCTCGTACTCGACCCGGTCGTCCGGGTGGGGGACGGCCTCTCTCCAGTCAAGGTTGATGTTGACCATTTCGCCCCCATTGACAGCTTTTTTTAGTTTCTCGGCGAAGCTTTTGTCAATGAGTGCAGATGGGATTGTGATGTTGGCGATGTATTTTGCGGACGAGCCGCTTTCTTCGGGCGTGTCCATTGTTATTAATGGTTCGTCGAGATTGTCGGCCACTAGGACTGCAGCTGCACCGGCGTTTTGGGCGTTCCAAACTTTTAAGGCGAAAAAGCAATCTGAAAATTAATTAAAGTTAAACAACTAAAAAATTTTAAAAACGAAAAATATAACACAAAATAAACCCATACACTGAAAAATCCTTTGAATTCAAGTAGATTAACTAAAAAAAATATTCTTGAAATTCCAAAAAGTTTCCTAATCACATCACAAAATTAGAAACACCGAAATATGTCTAAATTTAAATAAACTCGCTTGAAAATGCAATAACATAAAGAATTGTACAGTTAATGAAAACACCAATCTGTATTTACGACTAAAGAGTTGTACTGTTAATGGAAGTTAATAATTCATCTAAAACCGACAAGATCACTTTTCTGCCAATTAAATTATAAATCACGTATAGGTATCAAAAGAAAGCAAACTGAGAAGTTGGAAAATCATGATTTCAGAATTGAATAAATCGGAAGAAAATAAGATAAATGAAAAAATCTAACAAAAAATAAACCTCTATGCTAACTATAAAAAAAAAATGAAATTCCAAATAGTTTCCGAAAAACGTAATAAAATTAAAAACACCAAAAATGTAACAAGGTTAAACAAAATCGCTTGAAAAAACGCGATTACATGAACTATTAAAATTAAGTAAAGCCTACAAATCAAGATTCTGAAGTGATACTAAACACAGCCGTGAGACAATTCTCTGGACAAATGGACAGGAAAATTATATAAATTAATCAACAGGATATCTATCTAAATCATATTATTTACCTCAAACAAAACCCTTAAAACCCTAAAAAAAGTGAACAACTGGAAATTAAACACCAAGCAAGCAAATTAACTAAGGCCCCAATAAAGCATGCATAAGAAGCACCACACATAATATTTCTCTTAAATTAAAGTTGCACATGAAGTATGAAGCTTATCCTCTACCTTTAAAAAAAAAAAAAACTCCGTTTTGCGAAGAAATATTAAAAAATAAATGTACCTCCACGATCGACAAGAACAAAATTAGGCATAGCTCCAGGCTTAGACTTAAAAGAAATCCCAGAAGCATCAAAATTGTTGCAGCCTTTTAAATTATCCTTTGGGTACACAACAGTCCCGGACATGCTTCCCCCATACTGTGGAACCCCAAAATTGCCGATTGCACTGTCATGGGTCCCCTTTATGCTGTCCGGTGATATTACCCTCAAGCTGTTTTTTTCCACCACAAAACGGCCCACACCTAATTCTGGACAAATTAGCAGTAAAAATCCCAGAAAGATTGCAACTTGTGAACTTTTAAAACACCCCATTAAATTTTTGGGGATGCCAGAAGAGAAAAAGAAAAAAAGATGCTCCGATGATTTGAGTTTTTTTCTTTTTTGGTTACTTTTCTCGAGTCCTTGAGAAAATTCACCAGAACACGCACAGTGTGGGTGTTAGTGCGCTAGATTTTGGGTTGTTGAGACTTGAAAAGACTTTTACAGCGAATTTGACAAATTATTTTATAATGGCACCTGTCTGTTTATGTTGTCAATTTGTCATAAAACTTGTGGTTTCAGAGAATCATAACGTAGCATTTTTTATTTATTTGCATAATACTATAAAATAAAATTAAAAAATTGACCATTCTGTTCGATGTGTACAGGTCTTGTAAGAGTCTCTTGGCAATGTTCGTATGCGAAGGCAGCAATGTCGAACCTCAAATTTTAAAAGTTTAAGCGTTAAAATACGTGTTCAAATAATTTTATTATTTTATTTATTATATTATTACTATAATAAATAAAATAAATGTATATTTAATAAATTTGTTTATATATTTTTTATTATAGTTAGCAAAATACTAATTATCTATATAAAATCAACGTATTATTCAAGGTCTCACGTAAGATGGTCATATTTTTCAAAACAGAAATTATACTTTTAATATTTAAAATCATATTTTTCAAAATAACTATTCACATTTTTTTGAAAGTGAATTTCACAATAAAAATATAATGTTTCACTGTAAAAGTATTCGCCTTATCAAACCGTTTTCATATAATGATCTTATAATAATTTTTGTGAAATATTTAATAATAATAGAAAAAAAGAAAAAAAACAGATTACTTATCTAAAAGACATGCGCCTTTTTATGCATATGCTCATCTAGGCACGCCTAGACGCTCAACAAAATAAGTTGAACGTTATTTTTACACGCTATACACCAGGTGAAGCATTTTTCCTGCACCTCACGCCTCCTCGATGTCTTTTACCGTTTTTTAGAACACTACTACTTACACTACCTAACAATAAATAAATACCTAATATTTGTTTAAATACCTACTTACACTACTCTTGTCCTTTTGCCTTTATCTCAATGGATGATGGATCAAGTTTTGTTTTTCTATAAGATTTGTACGATCTGTTGTGTAAAATTGAAATTTCGAACTCTAAGTCTAAAAACAAATAAGAAACATCACCTCATCATAATGTTTTTTCTTGAAGTATCCCACACTGATTGGCTCAAATGGGAAATGATTAATAAATAAAATAAATAAATAAATGAAAGAGATGAAAGGTAGATGGAACACGTGAAACATATTATTTCTGCATCCTTAATAAGTACTTATCTAAAAGAAAACGATAACTCACTTAAGGCCCAGGTTCACCAATGTCAGAATATGTACCATGTGGTCCTAATTCTTGTTTCTCACTCACTAGCTGTGGAATTGGTAAACAAACTGTCTTATTTGTTTTATCAGCAAACAAACTGTTGCATTAGTGAATAGGTGAAAACACAATATTACTAAATATGTCTACTATATATCATTCATATATTTATTCTTCACAAAAGAAGATAACAAAAGTATGCAACTACAATAACCAATATTTCCTATAGTTAATCCACTTTATTTACATTTACACCACACATCCTTCCTGGTATGAAATCAAATGATCAACACCTCAATAGAATAAAATAAAAAAAATTAAAAAAAAAATCTGCATATACACGTGTTCACTCGTTAGAAGCACGAAACCCTAAACGCGTCCGAATACCCGTTCGAAAGCCATCGCCGTCCTTTCGACGTGCCTCAACAAAATCCCATATATTTTATTCCTCACCCTCTCATAAGCCTCAGCCTCAGAAGGATCCTCCAAATTATTATTATTCAAAATCAAACTCAACCAATCACTCACCATTTTCACCTTATACATCATCACCGCCACCTCACCCTCGTTCTCCATCGACGAGCTCTTCCGATCCACCTCGTCCAGATATTTCTCGACATAGCTCAGAAACATCTTTCGACACTCGTCCTGCAACGACGTTGCCAGCTCAGCGGCCGCGCTCAGCGTGCTCCCCCTCGTCCAATCGGCTTGGTTATCCTCTTTGGCCGAAGCTAATATAAAATGACTATTAATATCCTTGTTGCTTCGGCTCTTTTTAATGGTACAAGTGCTTTTCGGTTTGTCGCATCGTTTTGATGACGGGTTTTTCACCTCTAGGGTGTTCGTGGGGTCCACCGTGGGATTGGATGAGAGATCGAGGGCCACGGCGGATTTAATCCACGTCATTGCTTTTTTCTTGCGTTCAAGAGCTGTGTTGAGTGTTTCCTTGATGGAATTTGTCGAGGGTTCGGATTCTGGGGCACGAAACGGGCTTATGCTCGTTAGGGACTGTGCTATCAGTTTGGAACAAGCTAGGTCGTCTTGGAGATCGAAACACTTGTCGACGTACGGTTGAAGATCGTCCCCTTCTGCTAAAGGGAACTGTGACAGTGTGCTGCAGAAAAAAAAATGATTTTGCAGATTAAGTTTCAATAAAAAGGCATCGGAAATTAGCATAAGGTGCATAATCCTAAATAGTGCTGGCAAAAATTGGCCCGGCCCGGTTGTTAATTGGGCCTGGGCCACAGAATAGTAGGGCAAAAATGGCAATTTATGGCTAGGCCTCCAAGTGCTGACTCGAAGGAAATTCAAGCCCGGACAACCCGGCCCGAATTTGAAAATTGGCCTGATTGGCCCAAACAGGCCCTGCCCATTGCCAGCTCCGTTCATAAATAAAGCAAAAAAATTAAAATACAGCTTAAAATAATATCAACATTTCTGAATTATGCTAATTGAAAATTCCATAGCTTGGAAAAGGCACATGTTCAAGGTTAACATAATACTACAAAAATAACTAAATCATAGTATGAAACATTAATTTGCAAATAAGGTCCAAACAAGAATTTCATTTAACATTCTATTAGTACTGTACCCAAATAAAATAAAATAAAATAAATACCCACCTTAAGGAGTTAAGCAATCTTTCTGAAGCACAAGCCTCTTGCAGAGCATCAGCAGCAGCAAGCAAAGCACTGTCTCTTTGCCTTATGACCTCCTGCAAATCCCGTGAAAAGTAAATAAATAAAAAATAATATAATATCATTCACATTTTTATTTTTATTTTGCTTGTAATATATAAATTAAATATTTGTTACCTTGCCAAGCTTCACTAAATTCGATGGAATTGAGTTCCATAATATCCCACTCTCCGCACCCTTTCTTTCGTACACAAAACCGCACAACGAGTTCGCAATCTGCACGTTATTCGTCTTTGGAACGGGCCCTTGGCTTTTATCGCCACTCTTTATTAACCTTTTCGGCGAACCAACGCTTTTTCTTCTTGATATCGAGCTCGAGTTGTCATCCAAGCTATCATACCTAACAGAACGAACAGGCGAAACCTAAAAAAAAAATTTTAATTAAAATTTTAAATTTTTTTTTAGAAAGCTAGTTATTAAAAAAATGAACAAAACAAGAAAACGAACATTTGCACTACGGCTTCGTGGGGGCAGCTTAATTTCGTGTTTCACAACAGACGAAACGAAAATCTCCTTAACCCCCAAGATTTCGGATTCTTGCCAGCTCCGTCTCCTCGACATCGTTTTCGACGAAACTACGCTATCGCCATCGCTATCGTTATCGACAGAGCTCGGCCTACTCCTCGGCCACACACCCCCTATTATATCGCCACACCCGATTTTCTTGAAATCATGATCGTGCATAAAACCAGATTTATCCTTCTTAATTTCGCCCGGTCGGGCTTTAGACGCGCTTGATGACCGGGACGGCCTCGGCCCTTTTCGCGAAAAGGACACCTTTTTCTCCAAGATAACACCCTTTTCGACTACGGAGTCGACAGCGGAAGCTTCTAGAACCTTCCCGAAATTTGTGGGCGAATTAATATCCACAGGGGTGCCTTCACAGGGGCGCCGGCCTGGAATTGGGGTTACCCCTTTTAGCAATGGGACAGGATGAGATTTTTTCAGTTTTTGAACGTAGATAAATTGGCCCAGTTTCAATTTGTTGCCCAAAATCATCTCGTTTTGTTCTTCGGACAAGGAAACGTACAATGCATGGGTTGAATCGGAGACTTTAAGGAAGAAGCCTCTGTTGGGCCATAAATCGCCTTCTTCGAGAACAGGGATTATGCTTCTGATCTGTAAAAGGGCGGGCTTTGGAGGGTCGTCTTCCGAAACGACGTCGTCGGATTTCATGTCTTCCAGAAGCTTTAAGAGGACCCCATTCTTTAAAGAAGCCATTTTTGGGGAGTTTCTTGAAAAGATGTATTATTTATATTAACAAACCCTAGAAATAGTGCCAAGATTGCAGTTCTTGAGAATGTGGGGATTAATATCCAAGGAGGAATTTACAAAAAATGCATGATGAGTATGAAAAATGGTTAATTACCCAAAAAAAAGGGGGTACTGTACAGAAAAAACGAAATCCCAAAACAGGGTTGAAACAGGGAAAGTCGGATGGAGATTTTTAAATATTATTTATTTTTCGGGAGAAGAAAAAGATTTTCTACGTCCTCCTGATTACAGCTAGGGTTGATTCGAGTTAACTGGGGGTTGAAAATGGTTGAAAATTATCCTAAGGTGATAATCGGGTGTTTTGTGGGATCTAAAAAGACGGAAGAATGTAGACTGAGATTTTTCGACAATTAATTAATGAATAAACTACTAAAAAGCAGGAAAATATGAGGCCATCAAATCCAATATTAGTATTTTTGCCTTCTCTCTCTTTTTCACTGATAATTTTTTATTTTATTTTATTTAAAATAAAAATAATTATTTTAAATGTATTAAAATATTTAAATAAGTAATTGTATATATGTATACTTAAGTTATGTATATATGTGATTCTGTGTGTGTATTTGGATAAGAACTCACACCAGAGATGGTTTTACCATAACCGCTCCCTATATATAAATCATCTAAATATTAATTAAAGATTGAATAGTATTCAAAATGATATAACCTTCATAAAAGGATTTTTATTATACCAAATGTACTTTATAAATTATGAAAAATTTCCTTATACACAACATAGTTTGTTACTCTGTTTATTCTTTCATCGTCGATCAATATTTTTAAACCCTTGCGATTGTTCACCCTTGATATAGCAATGTATAACTGACCATGATTAAAAACTGACTTCTTCAGGAAAAGTCCAACATGAGAGAGAGAGAGAGAGAGAGAGAGAGAGAGAGAGGTTGTACTTGAATTTTGTTGATCATCATAGCATATGACACAATTAGAGGAATTTTTTATCATTGGGACTTAAAAGGCAACCTCGGATTGGATGGTGTAACAGTCATTTTAAGGATTAACAACAATTCACCTGCATTGCTTCCTTGATAAATATTAGACTATACAGTATGATCGTCAAGTCAACAATCAATATTACACAACACAAGGGAATGATCGATATTTCTCAACAACATGAGTGGAATTCTAATTTTTAGTTTTAGCTCATAGTTCGGGATCCATAACATTTAATGGTATTTAGAAACTCTGATGAGTAGACGTCCTACAATATGTCAATGTTTGAATCGGATTTGTATGTATTATCAGACCTAAGATATACTTTACATTCTCCATCATTTTTATGACATCATATATTTAGTAATCAAATCGACGACATCAACTGTGGGGAAAGAATAGCACGATCCTCCAAATACGTGAAGCATTCAGTAGTTTTTCCAAATTATGGATATGTGATCGCCACAATTGATGGAACATGGTCAACATCATCTTTCAATAATAGATAATCTGGATCTCAATTTGAACGATACCATCATTTGGTCCTCCAACTATTACATCTCCTATACTGTTTATCGAGTTGAAAATATTCTTTAACTTGACATTTGGGATCTTAATTGTGACTTTGCAGCACCACATTCTTGGTCTACTTCGAAACTATGTAATGAGTCCATAAATGCGAAGATTTGATCACTATGTGAACTATGTGTGGTCTAGTGCCTTTGGGAACAACCGGTAAAATTTGATGAAGATTTTCACTAAAAATTATTATTTTATTACCAAATGGAAGCTACGTATTATAATTATTTTGCGATCTCATCACGTCTTTCAATGTTTTGTTCAAAGTTTCAAAATAATGTCTATGCATCATTGGAGTTTCGTCCCAAATAATGACATGCGCATCATTCATTGATTTTGCAAGTGGAGTACCAGTAATGATCAAAATCTTTGTGAATATTAAAAGTAACCCTAAACCTGGAATGTCCAGTTCTTCCTTTTGAAATAAGAAGAGAAGTTATGTCGATGGATGTTACATTAAGAACAATTTCACTATTAGATTTAACAGTTGTAGAAAGCATCATCTGTATCTATAGATAAGAAATACACCGCCCTTGGTTAAATGTACAGCATTCATGACTTTATCAATTTTTATTGAAAGTAGTTTCTTGATTGCAACACCTAATCAACAATATGAGAAAGCATGGATGGCAACTTCCTTACCATCCACTCCAGGTTGTAGCTGTAGCTGTATTTCTGGCATTGGGGTTTGGCTTTCTATGTGTTTTTTGCGCCTTTTGTGGGGAAACAATTGTTCCAGTACATTGCGATGGGAATTTACACTCCACTTCTAATTTGCTCGTTTGGTCTATACATTTGGTGTGCTGGTTCCGATCCTGCTGATTCTGGAGTCTTTAGATCGAAAAAATATCTTAATATCCCAGATAACCGGAAGCTTACCAAACCAAGCGAGTCTAAACATGGTGGAGAATCACCTTCGTCAATCCGAGATGCCAATGGTGCAGCCGTTTGTGAGGAAGCTAACGCTAAGGGAAAAATAGGCGTTGGTGCACACCACCACGGCTGTTTGTCGAAGATCAGTATGATGTGGTGGCTCCAGACAACGTATCCGTT
>BMAC01000170.1:743347-766257 GCA_014905375.1 Phtheirospermum japonicum
CAAACAACTTGAACCAGTCGACAAAAGAACATGGACATGTCTAGCGACTTCGAGGCGTGTCCTTTTCTTCGAGCACGCTCGAAGAACCCGCCGAGGGCTAATTACGCCAAAAAACCCCTCTCCGACGCCGATGTCCGTATAATCAATTTTTTCCCCACCTTTTTGATTGGTTGAATTTTTGAAATGCTAATTGTTTAATTGATTTGTGCAGAAACTTGACTCAATGGGGAGGTGTGTTGCTGGAATTATCGCAGTTTTCAGAACGGTCCAGACTCCAAAAAGATGGTTCAAGGTACAACTGATACTCAATTTGTTTTCTGAGTTCTGATCCGTTCTACTTTTACTTGTCTGATTCGTTGATCTGAAGTTTATTTTGTCCCAGATATGAAAATAGCAGGAAATAATGATATATGCTATTTTTTGGGGGGGGGGGGGGGGGTTGATTGATTTTTCTTTTTACCCATGCATTTTGGTTTGATTTGATGAAATGTCGGTAGAATGATGTTAATGAGTTAAAAGTTAAAAATTGAGTGTAATTAATAGTGAAGTTTGAGTTGTTTAATTTTTACTGTAGATGTTGTTGATAAGTTGGAATAGGCGCCTTGCTATCAAACCCTAAAAAGCACGATGCACTCTGGTGCCTAGGAAATGCGCACACGGCTAATGCATTCCTCATTCCCGATTTCGATGAGGCGCGGGCTTCTTCGACAAGGCAACCCAGTACTTTGAGAAAAGCAATATGAACTGGGTATTTGTATATTCCATTAAGTTGATAACTTGGTGTATTATGATTTTTCGTTCGTTCCTTTGCTAAATTAACCACTTCTTGTGGCTGCAGGAACCACAAAATGACCTTTATAAGAAATCCTTGGAAATGGCTCCCAAGGCAATGTTACTTGGTCTTTGCGATATATACTATATATATATATATATATATATGATATATAATATATATAATATATATATATATATATATATTGAGACTCTTGGTACAATAGTATCTACGCGATTAAGATAATTCTTTTACGATTTCTCAATGTGATTTTTAGCTTGCTTATCTTATTCGCTTCTGGATTCTCAATTTGATTCTATTATTTGGCTTTTAAGGCTCCTGAGCTTATATATGGAGATCCATAAGAGATGGTTTGGGTCAGCAAGCTAATGGGACCTGGCCCTTCAGCATCTACTGCTACTAAGGTAACACGTGTTATCTTCAGATAGTTTAAATTTTCAGTTAAAATTTTAAAGTCACACCAGTATGATAATTTTGACTTGAGAGTTAGTTCAAGCCTATGCTCGTTCTTAAACAACCAATTATTCTTGTTGTTCGCGGCCTTTTCTGTTGAATGATTCAATTGTTCCTCTTGGCATTCGAGGGTTTAAAAAAGAAAAAGAAAGGAACCTTGAGATTTTTTGATTTGTTGGGCCGATGTTTGAAACATCATCGCTCGATTTAATCGGGCGATCCTTCCAGTAATTTCCTTCGTTCGAGATTATTTACTGGGGTTTTGTGATTTGTGAAGGTGATTTGAAACGAAGTAAAAAAGCGGTTCAAGGTTAAAGAAACTTTTGGAATCTGTGACTTGGCGCCACTATTAGTGATCTTGCAGAATTGTGACAAATTGACTCGTGTCCTGTAAATTTATGTCAATTTATGCAACTGTGGCATAAAAAAATTCTTGTTCTTTGTCATCATCTCTTTGTTAATGCCTAGGAATTCTCTCTTTCTTATTAAGTGAAATTTCTGATGAAAAGTTGTTATATTATATGCAGGCAGTTTTAAGTCGACCATGACCAACATAATGGCTGAATTCGAAACTTACGGGACGCTGATTAAAACAAAGCGCTTAGAAATTATGATGAACAAGAGAAGACGACATTCAAAAAATTCCAAGGCCGAAATCATTTAAGCAATTATGATGAATGAGTGAAGGTCTTCGTGATTGTTAATGGGGTCTGTTTTCCTTTTTTTTTTTTTTGTGTATCATTTGCTACCATGTTAGTTCTCACATTGATCTTTTTTTTTTTTGTTATGGTACATATATTGTTAACTTGTTTTGTTGTTAACTTTGGGTTATTATGTTATGTTAATTTGTTAGATTAGGTCTCATGGTGTATATTTTTATGTCCTTTGAATTTATTTAAGTGTAATAGAAGGCATTCTTTGTACTCTATTGTTGTTAACTTTAGATTATTTTGTTGTCTTGATATTTTTTTTTTTTTGTGGTGGATTTGAAAAGGTGCACCTGCTTTCATTTCTTTTTTTTTTTAATTTGTTTTACTACTTTCTAGAAGGTACTTATCAAGAACCGTCGTAAAATGTCCGTTCAGGAAAGAGACTTTCTAGAAGGTATTTCTCAAGAACCGCCATAAATAGGTATTGTTCTACGGCGGTTTTAAACCGCCGTAAATTCTCAATTTTTCGACGTCGGTTCTATAAAACCGCCGTTGAAACCGTATATACTACGGCGGTTTTCAAACCGCCGTTATAATATCCTTAAAACCGCCGTAAATTCCCACTTTTTAAGGCGGTTTTGAAAACCGCCGTAAAAATTTACGGCGGTGGATACAAAGGCGGTTTTAAAACCGCCTTAAAATCAAAAAAAAAAAACCGCCTTAAAAAGTGATTTCTGTAGTAGTGAAAACCCAAAAAAGGAATAAAATAAATAAATAAAAATATTTTTTCACTGGCTAACTCTATTAAATCCAGTTTCCCACATTTTCAGATCAATGCTTCACAACACCAATTTTTGGATCACATAATGATACCCAAATTCACCAAAACGAGCCTAATGTATAGCTAACTTTCAATTCACGAAAAATACTAAACCAAATTCCGTCGAAACCAAACTCTAATAAATCGATTTTCACAATTTGGTTCAATGATTTCATAGAACACGAAGTGACCAAACCAAACCAAACAAATATGGGTAGTAATCGGATTTTTCTCTGTATAATTTTAAGAAAACAAACCAGAGGCGGAGGCGGCGGCGAGCGAGGCGGGGCTGCTGTGGCGAACATTCGGCGGAGGAACCTTTGATTCACAGATGAAGTACGGAGATTTGGAGCTTTGTTCACGCCATGGATATCATCTCAACGACGCTGCCCTTCTCCCCAGAAAATTAGGGTTCTCGAGAAGGGGGCTAAAGGTCAATATGTTCCGCCGCCGGGGAACCTGAACCGGTCCCCCTCGAACCTAAACCTGAACCTGCCCTTCTGCCCTTCTGCCCTTCTGCCCTTGGCGTCGCACGACAGGTATGATTTTGCGGCGGCAGCGCCGCCGTCTGCGGAGGAGTGGTGGCTGGCGAAGTCGGGTTTAGTGAAGGGAGCGAAAGGGTGGACGAAGGGAAATTCGTAGGGATTAGTTTTTTTTTTAAATTTAATATTGATAGTTTTTTAGTTTAATATTTATTTATTTTTATGGTATAATATTTTATGATCGTTGTATGAGACACGGATCAACGGTTGAAACAACTTGCTTAAGAAAGACAAGGATCGGTGACATGGCAGTCTATGAATTCTAAGGCGGTTCCTAAGAAACCGCCGTAGAATACCTAAGATTTTAAGGCGGTTTTTGAAAACAGCCGTAGACTTACATAGATTTACGTCGGTTTTATAAAACCGCCGTAGATTTATATCACCTTTACGGCGGTTCTTAGAAAAACCGCCGTAGAATACCTAAGATTTTAAGGCGGTTTTTGAAAACAGCCGTAGACTTACATAGATTTACGTCGGTTTTTATAAAACCGCCGTAGATTTTACATCACCTTTACGGCGGTTCTTAGAAAACCGCCGTTAAAATCTGTTGATATCCAATTTTAACGTCGGTTTTCTGAAAACCACCGTAAAAAGACCTTTTTAACGGCGGTTATTGCCATAACCGCCGTTAAAAGTAATTTTAAGGCGGTTTTCAGAAAACCGCCTTTAATTACCAGCCTTAGAAAGCTGTTTCTGTAGTAGTGTTTGGCGGAATATAGTAAATTCGTATTAATGAAAACAAATCTAGCTTCCTAGGTGTCCATTCTTTTATTTTTTTTAGTACTAAAAAGGTTTTTAGGAAACTCAACATAAGGCAACTCCGTGCTTCCCGATTTTTCTTACTTGCCTCGAATTACGTTTCATTGTGTTCGCTGATCATTATCATTATACAATACATTATGCTCTTCTGGAAGATGGAAATTTAAACACATGATAGTTGGAGTTTTATACTGAATTTCATAAACTAATATTCTTCACGTCGCTTCCCTTGGAGAAATGTAATGATAATTATAATACATGTTGATCTCATCAATCTTTTTATCCTCTACATCCCCACATTTGTTCTAATAGAATGTTATAGTGAACCTATAGTTACATTTATTGACATATTTGAATAAATACTTGATAGATCTAAATTGGTTACACTACTTAACATTTAAATGAGCTACACAATTCAGTAATAGATAAAAATTATGGGAAACGACCCTCTGAAGAACCGCTAGTAAATGTCGCGGGTAAGACAACATAAGTACCAACACTTGAGGCATCTGTTTCACCTCGTAACACTACATCAACAATCCCACTGTACTTCTCACCTCATATTTCTTTTGATGAATTCTGACGTACCACAATTTTGAAGATTTAATAATCGTATATGCATCAATTATAAATTGTTATGGGAGTCGTCGACTATATAGAATAGTGAGTACCTCTGTGTCTCTTTCATGCAATCGGTAAGAAAAGAACTCCATCTGGCTCACATAGTGTTTACCCTTGCCTTTAGGTTTTCGAGGTTAAGAAAAAGATATATCTTCCCTTTGGTTGTCTTCACCACATGGAAATAGTAATGGATAGTGTAGAGCAACATACGAAGGATGCAACTCGTTGATACGTTTCAAATTATCAGATCTCTTTTCTACTGCAATTCTCTTGCTACCACTTTGTAGATCAATATCACCAACAACTAACAAATAATTAGTTGYTCTTTTTACGAATCTATTATAGTGAAAGCCACATTGTTCATTCAACTCGATGCTGGTTTTGCACTTGTATTGTTTTGCATGATTACTGAAATAGTAATAAAATACATTATTTTAAGAAATCAATTAAAATCAAAAGTATTGAATCGTAGTAGTATTTGATAAATAACATGATGATAGCCAATAAAACATATACTGCATTGTATTTCATTGTGCAAATTTGCATATTTTAATTAAAAAAGTGGTAAAATTATTTTTGAGAAAAAGTGACGAATTTGATATTGTTGGGCTCACAATTAAAAAGAAAATAAAACACACACACACACACACACACACACACACACACACACATATATATATATATATATATATATATATTAATGATCTTATTAATTATTTTTAATATTAATTAGGGTATTCATCCTTATTTATGTTAAGAAAACTTCTACATAATTAAAAAAGATAAATCATCATTAATATTAAACATTATTTATGAGATCAACTCAAATTAAAAAAGTATTGAATCGTAATAATATGTGATAGCCAATAAAATAAATGTTGAATTATGTTGTTATTTTTATATAATTTTACTCCAAGATGATTTTTGAAAAAAAAAAAAAGTTTTTGGTCAATTGTTGAATAAAACCAACTGCTTTTCCTTCGAAAATCTGATAGATTTCTGAAATCGGTTATAATTTATGACTGATAGGTGGTCAGAACTTCATCTGGGTTCGAATCCTACTGAGAGGTCCACCAGAGATCAGCAATACGTGGAGTAACTCCCGATATAGCAGTCTAAATACGGGACTCTAGAAATGCATTCAATCGTCAAAAAAGAGGATTTGATTGAGTATCGAGGAGGCAAAGAATTTAGGCCAAAATATCAAATGCAAGTAGATCGGTTTTTTTTCATTCCCGAGTTTTTTGTAGCCAAATTGAATTGGTACCTTTTGAAAGAAGTTATTCAGGAACAAATGGCTCAGACCCATTTAAATGTAGCGGATAACAGCGGGGCTCGAGAATTGGACTTCTATTTGAACCCACACACGGTAGTTTTGTGTGTGTGTGTGTGTGTGTGGTGTGTGTGTATATATAGAAATGATCTTTTTATTTTAAATATTAATTAGGGCATTTATCCTAATTATATTCAGTAAATTCCTATATAATTAAAAAAATAAAAATAATTCTACCTGATTTATTTTTCTCTCTTACATTGTTTTATATATTGTTTTCAATGTCCAGTATGGATTGCATATCTGCTACAATTTCATGTGAAGATATTTCTTTTCCTCCGCACAATGAGCAAATAATAGTATAAGTATTAATAAAATATGAATATTACAATGATGTTGAAGCGATTAGTATGTAAAATATAAATGCACCAAACAGAATAAATTCGATTTTGAACTTCAAAAGATATTAAGTATGACATGAATGCTTTCAAAATTACTGTGTTTAGCCATTTGCATTCAGATGCAGCCCTCTCCTCTTTTTTTTTTTTTTTGGAATTAGTTGATCTTTTTCCAAATATATTGTAGTTGATATCATAGTGTTCATTCCACTTAGTGTTGGGTTTGCACTTGTATTGTTTACGCGATTTCTGAGATAATAACAAAATACATTATTTTATGAGATCAATTCAAATAATAAAGTGTTGAATCGTAATAATGTTTTATAAACAACATGTTGATAGCCAATAAAAATAATATCAAATTATATTATATTGGGCATTTTTGTATAATTTAATTAAATAAAGTGATCAAGTTATTTATGAGACAAAGTGACAAATTTGATTTGATATTGTTCGACTCGAAATGAAAAAAATAACAAAAAAACGTAAAAGAAAGCTAAAAATAATATATAAGTGATTAATATATATATATATATATATATAATATATAATATTAATTCTTATTATTTTTAATGTTAGTTATAGTATCTATCCGAATTATATTAAGAAGATTTCTACATAATTAAAAGAGAAAACTAATCCTAAGTGGCTTTTTAATTAAAAAAAGAACCAAATCATAATTAATTAAATAAGATATATATCATAATTATGTTAAGAAAATTCATACATAACTAAAAGAGGAAACTAATCCTAGGTGGCTTTTTAATTAAAAAAGGAACCAAATCATAATTAATTAAATAAGGTATATATCATAATTATGTTAAGAAAATTCCTACATAACTAAAAGAGGAAACTAATCCTAGGTGACTTTTTAATTAAAAAAAGAAACCAAATCATAATTAATTAAATAAGATATCTATCATAATTATGTTAAGAAAATTCCTACAAAACTAAAAAAAGAAAATAATCCTACATGGCATTTTTTCCCTACAAAACTAAAAAAAGAAAATAATCCTACGTGACATTTTTTCTCTCTCCAGACCTCTCATTTAATATATATATAGATATATATTTTCTTATTTTTCATTTTATTTTTCCCCTTAATTGTTTTTATTAATAAACTCAAACTTGACCTTCATTCACCAACCACGGTTCTGGCCTTATACTAGTAGGGGTACAGAGGAGCGAAGCGACTCGGTATAGAACTTGTTTACTTGATAAACGAATGTAGCCTGAGCTCGTATTTGAGCTCGTCTTTTAAACAAGCTCGTCAAGTCAATCGAAAAGGTTGGATTGAATCGAACCGAAATTCACTTGGACCACCATTTCTTGGGCCCAACTCAGCCAAAATCTCTTATTATGCTTAAAATGTATTGTATTACTCGAGCTTTAAACCAAGATTCCCCACTGTTGCCCCCCGAGTGAATTCAGATCGTGTAATAAAAGTTGTTTCCCCGACGATGAAGCGAGCAGAGGGGCCAAATCGAATGAATTGAGTCTCAGGAGTGGGCAGAAGAGGAGGTTGGATGGAATGAAGGGGACGGAGACCTAGTTGTGTGTGTTGTCACTGTAGTCGTCGGGACTTAGAGAAGATCACCAAAATTTCGCAATCGCTGACAAGCTTATTTCCTTCCTCAAGTAGGAACTGTTAATCAGCAATTCATTTGAGGATGGGTTATTGAGGATCTCTAGAAAGCCTCATTCATAACGGTCAAAGGATGAAAATCTTTGATTTTGCGCATATAACTTTCGCATACGTTTATTTGCAGGGTTGAAGGGAGGTAGTATATCAAATTGTTCGCAAGGACGGGGCTCCTACTACTATCGAAGGAGGATAGGGAGCGATACATTACTGTTGGATTCACTCTTTTTTTTTTCTTCTTATTTTGTTTCCGTATCATGTGATACGACATCAAATATTCACATCGACGACATGCAGGTATTTGGGTGAATTTAGTAAGCGACCTCATTTCTTAGAAGCTGCAATCCTTTGGGAGTTGGGCGAACTGTTTTAGGGTAGCGACCTGACGTACGGGAGTGGCGAGCTCTTATGCGAGGTGGCGATCTTTTATGATATAAATACTACTATACCAGCTCGGCGCTGAGTGGTAGCTCGTCGTTGGGTGTTGGGCCTCATGGTTTTTGGGTCTTGACGGGATAATATGAGCTATTCTATGGGGCCCCAACTGGTTTTAATTATGGATATTGATATTGGCCCACTGCTAATGTGGCAATTCAGCGAGAGCACTATTATTTATGGAAACTTAGCATGCAGGAAGAATCCTAATTTTAAGTCGATCGCTATTTATGATATTATAGATATAGTAGGAGAGGGGATCTCTTGATTGAGAATACTTCTCTTATCTATATAATTAGGACTCAAGTCTCATTTTTTTCTCTAAATTGATTTCACATCCTACGTTTTGAGATCTCATCTCTCACTTTTGAACTCTAGCATCTCCCTCAAACACTCTCACTTAAGCATTAGAGGGCCTACGCCGGGCCGTCCACCGCCTTGACTTGGATTATTCAGGTCGCTGAATTCATAATTAAGATCAGTATTTTCTATTCTTTAAGTATCAATCCTTTTGATCGCATTATCATGGATCTTGGTTTGCGCTTAAGTGAGGCTAACTTGGGCTGGACCCATCTCATATTCATTCGAGCAATATTAATAGTAATGAGAAGAAAAATTAAATTATTGAAATTATATGAGTTTAGAAAAAAACATCTCGCCTATCATCATTTTTGTACACAATGTTAAAAAAAAAAAAAAAGACTTTATATGATTTATTGTTTTAAAAATCCTCCAATCGAAATCCATTTTTATCAAACAATGTTAATAAGATAACAAAAAATTAATGAACTTATTTAGCTTGATTGGAAAAAAAAAAAAAACCCGTCCGAGCGCACTTTACAGTTGGCTACGCCATTGTTTAGATCTATTAGGTCGAACCAACTACACCCAATCCATTTCGAGCTAGCATCGATATGGCCCAGATGGGCCTCAAAAATGGGCCAGCCCAGATGCTAAACTTAAAATTACCAACTCTAGGCTCTATATATATCCGGTCAAAAACAGCCGCTCATTGGTTGTTTCATGCCAGATGCGCGAATCTGTTGGCACTGCTTGATGATCAAAGTCCGCTCTTTCTTTTTGACATTTTGTAATTAGTTATCCACGCTCAATGACCAACTTACCTATCTAGCACCCTATTATTTTAAAGCATAATACCACATATTTGAAGCATGATCGAAAGACTTTTTTCTTCATCTTTTCGGAAATAAAGATGTCAGTCTATTGGCTACGTTTTGAACATGTTGAACATTTATTAGTAAAAGGAGATAATGTAACTAAGGCCATGCAGGATAATTTATCTTTAATTAAGTTTATGCAAAATATAAATTATAACTCTGTTGTCCAATAAGTAATTTGCAAATATTAAATAATAATTTATTTTAATAAGTTTCTGTTGTCCAATATATTCATTCGTAGTAGACAACAAAATGAATGCAAATACGGTACCCTACCCACAATATTTTTAAAGACTATACGTGATGAAAAGGCATTGTGGTTATATCTTCGGAATTATTAATAAATAAATAAAAAATCACGAAAGGATATAAATGTCATTATATTTGCCACGCAGCTCTTGTAAGCCCGGCTGTTTCCAACTAAGCTGCCCAGAAAACCAGTGTGTATATATATATAAGGGGCCTAATTATAATCATAATAATCCATAAAATCACCGAATAATACAAAAAGTCCAACGCGGCCACCTCCGTCAACAGTCGCCGTAAAATGGAAGGCATAATCCCGTTCATCCTCCGCGCCACGAAGAAGAAAAGGACGCAAAACCCTTATCTCTGCCTCGCGGCGGATAACCCCATCGGGCGGAGCAGACACCTTCTCCTCGCCGGAGATTCCATCGACGGCTCCTCCCACCGGCTGTCCCGCTCCGACTACCCTCATCCCGCCGCCTTCGAATGCTTCTCCGCCGGAGGACGCGCGGCCACTCCTTCCGACAATGAAAATGGCTTGAGACAGAGGGGATTTACTTCGGCCGCGCAGTGCCATGTTTCTGCCCGGACTTAAATTCCGGCCGACGATGAAAGCATAGAGAAAAATAAATTTCCAAGTTTAAGCTGCACACGCAATTCTTGGTTTTAATCTCTAAGCTGACAATCACTTTTTTTTTTAAAACTTTGGTCGGAATCTTTTGTAGTGTTGATGTGAACTGAAATTGATGTTGCTGTTTAATTCAAATGACAATTTTTCGACAACAAGAAAATGTAATTTTTATTACAATAAATCTAATTAGTCAGACACTTTTAAGCAAAATTAGGATTAATCACCAATGAGAGAAATTGAAAAATGAAAATAAAACTTAATTGAAGAAAAATGAAAGAGCTTGTAAATTGTTTTGGTGAGTAATTATTATAAATATATTTCTTTATTTCTCGGTGAGACGAATGTGTGATGGATTTTTTTATTATTTTTTTGGAAATATATAATTATATATTTAAATATAAAAATTTGATATTTTTAAATTACACGTATTCCCTTAAAATCACTTGTAAATCGCGCGGCGCTATACGAGGGTAAAACGGTAATATTTTTTCTTTAGCCCAGGAATTAAAAACTCGCACAAATTGCGATTTTTTTTTCAAGTAAAACATACTTTTGCGGATGGCTTACAAATCGGTATTCGACGCGTCCGCCATTAAAGCCGAATTCGAGAGTGCCGGAGTTAACCCTAATTTCATCCCCCTCATCTGGAAGCACGTCCTGAAAAACCCTAATTCCCCATGGGACGAAATCCCGTCTTTGCCCTCCGCAGCATATCCTGTCCTCAACTCCAAATTCAAACCCTGCACCTCCACTCTCCACTCCGCCATAAATTCTTCTGACCAGGTCACCACTAAGCTCCTCATCAAATTGCAGGTATTTGGTATTAAGTTAATTATTATTTTGCGATAATTATCCGATATTCCTTGTGATTGTGCTACTCGATGTGCAGAACTGTAGAAAAATGGGGTCGTATATGATTAATTTCAATATGCGCTGATTTTTTTTGAACAATTATGGTGATAATAGCACATGGTGGTTATGATGTAGAATGAGCATTAACTTTGACCCCAATATTTTGTTGCTAGAATGGAGAATTTGTGGAGGCTGTGATTATGAGATATGATTCACGATTGGGTGTATATGATGGAAAGCCTCGTTCCGGCGGTCTTAGGTCAACCTTGTGCATTTCCTCTCAGGTAAAAGATGGCCCTGTTTCGGTCAAACGTAATATATCGCTAATTTTGAATAACTTACTTTGAGTTCAGTGGTAATTGACACTTTTTTTTTTTTTTTTTCACTTTTTAGGTCGGATGCAAAATGGGCTGCAACTTTTGTGCAACAGGAAGCATGGGATTTAAGAAAAATCTTACATCAGGGGAGATTGTGGAACAATTAGTGCATGCCTCTCGCATATCAGCTATTCGAAATATTGTGTTTATGGTACCATATGTTGTGTCCCTTATTCGATTAATGCATGTTAGTATTTATTCTAATTGAATTATTTGAGGATTTATTGGTATTTTTCCTGGCGAAAAGCATTCTCAAGAACTATGAGTATGGTAGAACTATTTGAAGTTGCATGTTTTTTAATGTGCGCCTGAGATTATGTCATAGGTAGGCATTTTAAACTTTTTTTTTAGTTTCAATTAAAAAGGGCCAATTATGAAACTACTTTATAAATTGATGTAAGATGGAAAAGTTTGAAAGATAGCCAAGCAGACTATGAGTGATGTACTCTGTTACTGTTCTTGATTGATATCTCTACAATATTTAGGCTTCAGTATGTCATACTACAAGAGAGAGTTATAATTGCTATTGTTTGATTGATATTTTTCAGAATTTTAAAGTTGAGTTAGAACGATATTCTTTTTAAAGTTGAGTTAGAACGATATTCAAGTTCACTCAAAACAATAACAGGGTAATAATACATTGTAGTTTTGTTTGCCTTTGAAAATCCAAACTAGTTTATCTTGTTTGTAACTGTTGACAGTTATTGTGTGAGTTGATAGTTATTTTTTATGATTATTCGTTGTGAGCAGGGAATGGGAGAGCCTTTAAATAACTACAATGCAGTGGTCGAAGCTATCAGAGCCATGACAGCTCATCCATTTCAGGTGTCACCGAGAAAAATCACCGTCTCAACTGTGCGTGTCATATTTGTATATTTACTTTTATTTAATCGTCATTGTTCATCTCCTTAATCATGAATTATCTGCTGAATTATGCGCAGGTCGGCATAATCCACGCTATTAGCAAGCTGCAACGAGACTTGCCAAATTTAAACCTAGCAGTGTCGTTGCACGCACCGGTACAAGAAATCCGTTGTCAAATAATGCCTGCTGCGAGGGCCTTTCCTTTGGATAGACTAATGAATACGTTGCGCGAATATCAAAATAACAGGTTTGTTTTATTCGTTTATTTTCTTTTTTTATTTGAACTGCGTTCGCAATATTTTACTCAGAACGTCTCAATTGGATTTTCTGTAGTCAGCAGAAAATATTTATCGAGTATATAATGCTTGATGGTGTGAATGACGAGGAGCAGCACGCTCACCTGCTTGGCAAATTACTAGAAACATTTCAATCTGTAAGCCTTAATATATATATCTTTCAAAAATGACAATTACCCACTTGCTATATTTTTCATTTTTACAAATTGCACCTAGTTGAGGTGTTAATTTGTAAAATAAATACAAAAACATTAAGGGGAGATTTGTAATTTTAAACTGTATATATTTATTATTATTTTTAATTAAGCTCTACATTCAAGAGGCTTTGTACACAGCTTAAATGTAATTTTCTGGTATTTCTGACAGGTGGTGAATTTGATTCCATTTAATCCAATTGGTTCTCTAAGTCCTTATAGAACCAGCGATGATCAGAAAGTCATCAAATTCCAGAAATTACTCAGAGGCACTTACAACATCCGTACAACAGTTCGTAAGCAGATGGGCCAAGACATAAGTGGTGCATGTGGTCAGCTAGTTATTAACAAATCCTCTAATACTGCAGAGCTTTTAACTGACATTGAAGATCTTCGTATTTGATGTTCGTGGTCAGACCATTGGTACTTTGGTATATTTACTTGATTATAATTTATAAACAAAGTAAAACATCACTAAATCAGCAACTGTTTCTTTTGGAATTTCGATTACAGGGTTTTTGCTGGAGAACAATATGGAGATGGTCTTTCAAAAGACGGCATTGCTGATTTCACTTGCTGCTTAAAGAATCAGCAAGCCTCAACATGCTGGATGAATCGTGGATCAGAGGCATTGTGTTGACTTTCAAATTAGCTATTTGAGTTGATGAGCAGCACAAGATGCCAATTACCACCTTTTTCTTATTTTGTGTCCTAGCTTATGTTTATCGGCTTGTGCTAAAATGTTTGCCTCTCATCTAAACATTATGGGCAAGATCATCAAATTTAGTTTTGAGTTGATGGGAGAGTGGGATTTATTATTATTATTTTTTTGTGTGCGGGAATCTCTTTTGTATAAGTAGTTTGTATATGTAGAACTACAACAACTTTGTTCAATCAGAAAGGAAAGTATAATCGCAACATATACCCTAGAGGTTTTAGAATAATTACAAAAAAAATAAAAAAAACACCTGTTTTATAATTACAAGTACCTCATGAGGTCTGTATTTACCTTAGAAATGCCCTTCTTGAGAGTGCAAATGCCGGGTGTATTTGTAATAAGGGTGCGAAAATGTGCTGTATATTCATAATTATAAAAGATAACGGAGCATCTTTGAAAATAGGCTAAAATTTATGATGCAACTTTAGGCTCTGAAGCCCCAAAAGTACACCAAAAGCCTAAAAATGCAATTTGAGCAGATTAGTTTACAGCTCTAATTGGTGTCAGAACCTATATAGAACAGATTAACAGACCAAAAACAACCTGCAGGTGAACAGATTATCAAAGCCAGCAAAAGCTTGTTAAATCGAGAAATTGTAGGTCAAAGTACGCCACCTCCAGCGCCAAAAACATCATCAAAACAGTCGTTTTTACACAAATAACCCATAATTCAACCAGAAACACACCATTAACTGAAACTAAATAAGACAGAACAAACTGCTACAAATGAAATTACCCCACCAAAAACACTCAAGAGGCCAAAAGAGCTTCAATCTTCGAAATCTGATCCTCCTCGTTCTTCGCTTTCGGGCTCTTATTGGCCTCATCGTAAAGATCATGCTTCCATTTCTCAACACGTCCCCCAGCCGCCCGATGAAACCCCTGCCCACCATTAAACCCCTCCCTGCCTCTATACCCACTTCTAACACCACCACCATATCTATCTCTGCCATTGCTCCATGCTTCACCTTTAGTCAACTCCCTATCCCTCGCGAACGACGGCCTCTCGTGTCTTCCGGAACGTTCTGAGTTGGAGTTAAACCTTCTCTCATCTCTTCTTCCACTTTCTACACCACGGCGTTCTTGAATCTTCGGGTTTTCAGTATCCGTTGCTGTTTTCTCGATTTTCTCCGGATCAACGGCAGGTAGCTTTTGCTCTCTAAACGCGGGCCTCTTACGCGCAGGGTTTGCTTCTGTTTGGAAATGCCCATCGTGTCGCCAGGTCCGATTTTCATCTCTGCCATCTCTAGGTTTCTCGTCCTTTATATCACTTACCACCGTTTTTTTAACTTCTGTTCTGTCGTTTTGGTGCTCCTTGGAATCTCTCCACGACCCGTGTTCTTAAAAAACAAAATGAATATTAATCAAAAATAATTAATGTTTTTTTGGGATATTAGTCAATTCTTGGTATAATAATACATGTTTCTTGTCTAAAGAAGTTCCAATTTAGAATTATGCAAAATAAAAATAGTTGGCATGAATTTTTTTAAAAGTCACATCTTTATTGAACGTTAAAATTTACCTTTGTCTGTCCTACTACGATTGAAGGCTCTCCCATTTTGGCCAGCACCAGCACGGTCGTCATGCTGTTACAAGACATGCACAGGCAGGCCCAACAACACTGTTATATATAAACCGAGGTGTTTGAAGTCACCAGGCTGAACAACACAACCGAATGCTGTGGTAAAAGGGTTTTCTCAATTACTAAATAAAAAAATCATGGACCACTCGGTGTACGACCAGTTCTTTTTCTACTGAAATAAAATGGAATTTGAGCAATATTGGCCAAAGAGATCGTAAAACTAAATTCAGAATAAAAGCCGACACACATTTATAACCTTAAATTATATATAAACACAATTGGCATTTCAAGGACCTGGCATTTGACAAAATTAGAAAAATAGAAAACATCAGTTCATATATTAATGTATGATAAAGCAATACAAAATTCACGTGGTTACACATAAGTAAGTTTTTATGAAAAGTCATACCTGAACGTACGATCGTGACTGAGGTACTTTAGTTGGATAGGAGGGTTTTTTGGAAATTTCCGGTGGTCCGTTAATTCTGTTATCAGTATCTTTGTTTACGGTTCTGGTTTCGATCTTCGAATCGTGCGCTGATGCAGAATCAAGGGGTAGTGGGTCCCGGAGCTGCCGATGATGCTTCTTATCCGACTCTCGATCTTTGTCCAACTTAGTGTCGACAGGTGGCCTTTCACGTTCCGGTTTATTATCATCTCTCCTTGATCTCTTGGGGCTTGAAGTATTAAAAGGGGAATTGTACGTTTGTTATTTGAATATTCATTTAATTACTACTGAGGGCTATGTATTTATAAACAAACATTTCCGTCTCAGGCTATCGATAAAATCCGTCACAGGCTATCGATAAAACCCATCACGGGGCTAAAACCCGACTATGAACAACATTTTTAACGTATGATCAACATAATAAAATGCTTAACTATGATATAATCGGCTGCTGCAAAAAGGAGATTCAATTATAAAACGGGTCTAAATAACATTTGAATTGTCTGACAATTAAGAATAAGGAATGGGGAAGATAACAAGCTGTCGTAATTACAGTTTTATGCATATGGCAGTTAATTTTTTATTCAATAAATAAATAAAAAGAATCAATTACAGTTTCTCTCTGAACGAATGGAAAAGCTTGAAACAGAATTGATTATTTCCAGAACAAACTACGAAATTTAAAATGAGCACAAAACAGAAAGTTCAGTTTTATTTGTCTACTACTACAAACAAAGCATCGCCATATCAAAGTTCATAAAATTGAACCCTAAAACAACACTTTCAGTATAAAATTTAAATCTCGTAACTAATAATAGGGGGAAAAACCATAAAAATTTTAGAGCAAATCAGAAGTTACAGTTTCCTTTTTCACATTTTACCTGGGCTCACGGTCGAAGCGAGAACGGTGTCGTCTTGAGTCGGAGCTACGTTCTTCTCGACGTGACATGACTGATAACTTACCGTAAAAGTAAGAGCACCGCCACAATTGTGTATAACCAGAGCTGAGATTATTCTGTACTCACCGATCTGCGGCAGAGTGGATTTTGACGTTCTATTGAAGATTAGAAAAACTCCGATTTAACGGGTCTCCTCGTGATCCAAACACTCGACGGGTCTTTTTTAGTTCGGGTCAGTTCGGTTTGCTTTCACAGGGCCCAAATCCAAAATAAGCAACTTTTCGTTTTGATTTTGTGATTTAATAGTGGAGATTTTTATTTATTTATATTTATTAAAGTGAATGAAGAGTGTGATTGCACGTGATTGAGCAAATAATAATTAATTATGATTGATATGGGAAAATATTTTAGGGATAGTAATTATTTGTGAGTTTTTTGTTGCTATTGTTGTTGAGATAACTAGTATCGTGCCTGTGCGTTGCACGATAATTATTTATTTTATTTTATTTAAAATAAAAATAATTGGCTTGAGTGTATTAAAATATTTAAATAAGTAATTATATATATATATATATATATATATATATATATATATATATATATATTCAAATGATCTTATTAATCTTATTAAATATTAATTAGGGTATCCTTTCTAATTATGTTAAGAAAATTTCTACATAATTAAAAAAATAACTAAATCATCATTAATATTAAATATTATTTATGAGATCAATTCAAATAAAAAGACATTGAATCATAATAATATTTGATAGATAAAACGTTGATAGATAATAAAATAAATACTAAATTATGTTGTAACTTTTATATAATCTAATTAAAAAAGTGGTCAAATTACTTTTGAGAAAAAGTGACAAATTTAATATTATTGAACTCACAATTAAAACAAAAGCGTAAAATAAAATAACAAAAACCTCACAATAAAAACCAAAATAACATAAAGGTGATTAGATAGATAGATAGATAGATAGATTTAAATGATCTTATTATTTTTAATATTAACTAGGGTATTTATCCTAATTTATTGAGTAAATTCCTATATAATAAAAAAAAAATCTACATAACTTTTTTTCTATCTTACGTGTTTTTTTCTTCTAATTATTAGATAGATAGATATATTCAAATGATCTTGTTATTTTTAATATTAATTAGAGTATTTATCCTAATTCTATTACGTAAATATCTATATAATTAAAAAAAAATCCTACATGACTGTTTTTTCTCTTACATGTTTTTTTTTAATTATTTGCACTATCAAACATGGATTGTAGGTCAGCTATCACGTGAAGATAACTTTTTTTTCCGCACAATGAGCAAATGATATAGTATAAGTATTAAATTAAATATAAATATTACAATGGAGTTGAAACGATTAGTATGTAAAATATAAATGCATACTTAATAGAATAAACTCAAATTTGAACTTCAATCAAAATTAAATGTGACATAAATACTTTCAAAACTACCGCGTTTAGCAAAATTTGCTTTCAAAGGCGGTCTTTTCCCTTTTTTTCTTTTTATTTTAGAATTAATTGATATTTTTCGAAATCTATTGTAATTGACGTCATAGTGTTCACTCCACTTAGTGTTGGGTTTGCACTTATATTGTTTTATGCGGTTTCAGAGATAATAACAAAATTCATTCATTTATGAGATCAATTTAAATGAAAAGGTGTTGAAATAATATTTTATAAACAACATGTTGATGACCAATAAAAAATGCTATCATATTATATTGTATTGTGCATTTTTGTATAATTTAATTAAATAAATTGATCAAATTATTTTGAGAAAAAATGACAAATTTGATATTATTGGACTCAGAATGAGAAAAATAACGAAAAAACGTAAAAAAAAAACTCAAAAAAAATCAAAATAACATATAAGTGATTATATAAATATAATATATATATATATATATATATATATATATATATATATATATATGTGTGTGTGTGTGTGTGTATATAATATTACTTTTTTATTATTTTTTAATGTTAATTAGAGTATCTATCCTAATTATGTTAAGAAGATTCCTACATAATTAAAAGAGGAAACTAATCCTAGGTGGTTTTTTAATTAAAAAAGGAAATCAAATCATCATTAATATTAATTAATGTATCTATCATAATTATATTAATAAAATCTCTACATAACTAAAAAAGGAAAATCTCTTTCCTACTTATATTTTTCTCTCTCCGGATTGACAATCTAATTAAGATATTTACTTCTCCAATTATATTAAGAAAATTACTAAGTAAAGTAATTATTAATCCTACATGGCATTTACGTGGCATTCTACTCCTATTATTTTCTCTCTTCAGACCTCTCTTTTAATATATACTAGTATTGTACCCGTGCGTTGCACGACAATTTCTTATTTTATTTTATTTAAAATAAGAAGAATTATTTAAAATGTATTAAAATATTTAAATAAGTAATTATATATATGTATACTTTAGTTATATATATATCTGTGTGTGTGTGTGTGTTTCGGTAAGAACCATCACTGGTTCTCACGCCATAGATGGTTTTACCATAACTGCTCCCTATATATAAATCATCTAAATATTATTTACAGATCGAATAGTATTCAAAATGATATAACCAAATTCATAAAATGATTGTTATTAGACGAAATATACTTTACAAATTATGATAAACTTCCTTATACAAAACATTTGTAGTTTTGTTACTATGTTTATTCTCATCAATGTCAATCAATATTTGTAAACCCATACGATTGGTCACCCTTGATATATCAACGTATAACTGACCATGGCTGAAAACAGGCTTCTTCAGAAAAATTCCAACGTGAGAGAGATATTGTCCTTGAATTTTTTTGATCATCATATCATATGACACGATCAGAGGAAATTGTCATCTTTGGAACTTGAAAGGGAACCTCGAATTGGATGGTGTGACAGTCATTCTAGGGATTAACAACAATTCACCTGCATTGCTTTCTTGAGAAATATTAGCCTATACAATATGTCCGTCAAATTAACAACTAACACTACACAACACAAGGGAATGATCGATATTTCTCAACAATATGAGTGGAATTCTAATTTTTAGTTTTAACTCATAGAGGCAATCCATAATATTTAATGGTATTTAGAAACTATAGTGAGTGGACGTCCTACAATATGTCAATGTTTAAGTCAGATTTGCATGTATTATCAGAGCTAAGATATACTTCACATTCTCCATAATTTTATGACATCATATATTTATTAACCAAATCGACGACATCAAGTGTTGGGGAAAGAATAGCCCGACCCTCCAAATAAGCGAAACATTCAGTAGTTTTTCCAAATTGTGGATATGTACTCGCCACAATTGACAGAACATGGTCACTATCATCTTTCAACAATAGATAACTTAGATTTCAATTTGAACGATACCATCATTTGGTCCTCCAACTATTACATCTCCTAAACTATTTATCAAGTTGAAAACTTTCTTTAACTTGACACAATTGGGATCTGAATTGTGATTTTGCAGCACCACATTCTTGGTCTACTTCAAAACTATGTAATGAGTCCATAAATGCGAATATTTGATCACTGTGTGAACTATGTCTGGTCTAATACTTTTTGAAACAATCGGCAAAATTTGATGAAAATCTCCACCAAGAATTATTATTTTGTTACCAAATGGAAGTTGTGTATTAGAAATATTTTGCAATGTCATCACGTTTTTCAATGTTTTATCCAGAGTCTCAAAATAATGGTTATGCATCATTGGAGTTTCGTCCCAAATAATGAGATGCGCATCCATCATTAATTTTGCAAGTGGAATACCAGTAATGATCGAAATCTTGATGGATATTAAAAGTAACACTAAATCTAGAATGCCCAATTCTTTCTTTCGAAAAAGAAGAAAAGTTATGTCATTAGTTACATTAAGAACAATTCCACTATTAGATTTAACAGTTGTAGAAAGCATCCCCTGTGTCTATAGATGAGAAATACACCACTCTTGGTTAAATATATTGCATCCATTACTTTATCAATTTTGGCGGAATATAGTAAATTCGTACTAATGAAAACAAATCTAGTTTCCTAGGTGTCCATTCTTTTGTTTTTGAGTACTAATATTTTTTTTTAGGAAACTGAACATAAGGCAAACTCCATGCTTCCAGATTTTTCTTATTTATCTCGAATCAACCTAAAACATACTATGGTATTTTTGACTTGCGTGATCATTATCATTATACAATACATTGTGCTCTTTTGGAAGATAAAAACTCAAACACATGATAGGTGGAGCTTTATACTGAATTTCATAAACTAATATTCTCCACGCCGCTTCGCGTGGAAAAATGTAATGACAATCATAATGCATGTTGATCTCATCAATATTTTTATCCTCTACATCCTCACATTTGTTCTGATAGAATGTTATAGTGAACCTATAGTTATATTTATTACCCTATTTAAACAAATACTTGATAGATCTAAATCGGTTGCACTATTTAACATATAAATAAGCTACACAATTCATAATAGAAAAAATTATGTGAAACGACCTTTGGAGAACCGCTAGTAAATGTCGTGGGCAAGACAACATGAGTACCAGCCATTTGCCTCACCTCATAACACTACATCAACAATCATATTGTAAATGTCACTTCATAATTTTTTTGATGAGTTCTAACGTACCACAATTATGAAGATTCAATAATCGTATATGCATCAATTATGAATTTTTGTGTGAGTCGCCGACTATATAGAATAGTGAGTACCTCCGTGCCTCTTTCATGCAATCGGTGAGAAAAGAACTCCATCTGACTCACATATTATTTACCCTTTCCTTTAGGTTTTCGAGGTTCAGAAAAAGATATGTCTTCCCCGTGGTTGTTTTCGCCACATGGAAATAGTAATGGATAGTGTAGAGCAACGTACAAATGATGCAATTCGTTGATACGTTTCAAATTACCAGATCTCTTTCTACTGCAATTCTCTTGCTACCACTTTGTGGATCAATATCACCAACAACTAATAGACAATTAGTTGATATTTTTACGAATTTATTATAGTTGATGCCACAGTGTTCATTCCACTCGGGCTGGTTTCGCACTTGTATTATTTTGCATGATTACTGAGATAGTAACAAATACATTATTTTAAGAAATCAATTCAAATCAAAAGTACTGAATCGTAATAATATTTGATAAACAACATGTTTATAACCAATTAAACAAATATTACATTGTATTGCATTGTGCAATTTCGCATATTTTAATTAAAAAGTGGTAAAATTATTTTTGAGAAAAAGTGACAAATTTGATATTGTTGGACTCGTAATAAAAATAAAATAACACACACACACACACACACACACACACACATATATATATATATATATTAAAATGATCTTGTTAATTTCTTTAATATTAATTAGGGTATCCATCCTATTTATATTAAGAAAACTCCTACATAATTAAAAAAAACGAAATCATCATTAATATTAAAAATTATTTATGAGATCAATTCAAATAAAAAAGTATTGAATCGTAATAATACTTGATAGTAACATGTTGATAGCCAATAAGATAAATAATGAATTATATTTTCGTTTTAATATAATTTAATTTAAAAAAGTGGTCAAATTACTTTTGAGAAAAAGTGACAAATTTGATATTATTGGACTCACAATAAAAATAATAATAATAAAAAAATATAAAAATCTCACAATAAAAATCAAAATAATATAAAAGTGATATATATATATATGTATATATATATATATATATATGTGTGTGTGTGTGTGTGTGTGTATATATATATATATATATGGTCTTGTTATTTTTAATATTAATTAGGGTATCTATCCTAATTATATTAACTAAATTCCTATATAATTAAAAAAAAAAATCCTATGTGACTTTCTTTTTCTCTCTTACATGGTTTTTTTTAATTGTTTTCACTGTCCAGCATGGTTTGTAGGTCTACAATTTCATGTGAAGATAATTTTTTTCTCCACACAATGAGCAAATGATAGTGTAAGTATTAATAAAATATAAATATTAAAATGATGTTGAAGGGGTTAGTATGTAAAATATAAATGCATACCTAACAGAATAAATTTAATTTTGAATTTCAATTGAAATTAAGTATGACATGAATGCTTTCAAAATTACTGTGTTTAGCAACATTTGCTTTCAGAGGCAGTCTTCCCCTTTTTTTATTTTCGAATTAGTTGATCTTTTTCCA
>BMAC01000170.1:772829-793803 GCA_014905375.1 Phtheirospermum japonicum
GTTGGTTTTCAATCGTGACCAGCTGCACGTTGCTGTATCGAGAGTGACCTATCATAAGAGTTGAAATGTCATGATTAGTGATAATGGAAAAAAATATAGTAACGAAAATTATAATTTTTTTTACTAAAATTAATAATTAGTATTTGTAAAGTAAATTCACTCAAGAATAATCTTTTTATGAATAAAACTTTTTGATTCGAAAGATAGTTAATATGTTAAGAGAAGAATATAAAATAGTTTGAGTTTATATTACTTAACTCTCTAACTCTAACTCTCTCTCCACACACACACACACACACACACCACACCACACACACACACACACACACACATATATATATATATATATATATATATATATATATACTATATATATATATATCACCACTTAGTTATAATGATTGTAATTCATTAAAGAATAATAATAATATTAAGTTTTCCATGCGATTACATAAAAAAATACATATTATAATATGGTTCGATATTAAAAGTCTCAGAAATTGCTTGATGCCTATTAAACAAATAGTATTTTTACTTTATTTTCATTTATATTGTAAAATGCTCTATTTGGATTTCAGAATGCACATCAAACTCATGCTCACGAGTTCATTATAAAATGAACTATTACAAATTCTACTCGCGAAGTTTGGAGTATTTACACTTAAAAAAAAAACCAAAAAAAAAAAAAAACAACCATAAAGGGTAATTTTTAAGAAAATTTATTTTTTCCAAAAAATGTAAGGTGGAAACAACTATACATTAAATGACACTTGTAAGAATTTTTTTTAATTTTTGTTGTTGCCCCAAACTTCAAAGATAATTTTTCTAATTATATTAACCCTTCTAAATAAATATTCTCGAAGTTTAGTCAAATTTCAAAAAACAAAACAAAAAAACAAATGACTATATTTTAAAATTACAGCACCTAATGTTATTTGATTTTATTTTACAAACTGTATTTATTAGTAGAGACTCACAATTAAGAGAATAATAATTTGATTAGATGCATATATATTATTTAACTATATTTATATACAACCACTTAATAAATTATTATTGATAATTTAAAACAAATTATATTTAAGTTTTTCATGCAATTACAAAATTAAAATAATTATTCATACAATTATAATACTAGCATTGAAGATAAATTCCGACTTCTCAAAACATACCCCGGTCTTAGGTTGCATTTCAGTCTTAGATAATGGAAGGATTCGAAGATAATATTCTAAAAAAAAAAAATTGAAAATCGTATGTGTATAAATAATCGTAGGTGTATAAATAGACCATTAAATAGTTGGCAATAAAACCCACCCAAAGTCCATAAAATCATAGAATCATTAGTGGCAATCCCTCATTATAATAGTTTTCCAGAAAATCAATATCACGTTCATTAATAACCCGATTTCATAAAGATATGAATAAATAAATATACCATTTGCAAAGAAAACTAATCACTGTGATACCTTCAAAATTAATTTATTCAAGTTGAAAAATGGCCGAGCTATTATCCTCGTTCGTTATCACGTTGATCTGCTTTAATCTGATTTCAGGTATGATTAATTTTAACTCAATAATTGGACAAATAATTTTGCTATTTTATATATTTGTTATTACATATTATTGACCGTAAGTGCGTAGGTTGTTTGGCGGATGTTACTAGGCCAGTTTGCCACGTGTCAATAGATCAAGCATGCCCTCCACCAGTATCCGACGATGTCCCTAGATGCGAAGGCGTTTGCAAAGGCCGTACCGGCGGCAATAATTTGATTAGAGCTATTTGTGGAGCTACGGATTTTCCCGATGGCCACCAGACTACTTTCTGTAGTTGTTTCTTTTGGTGTCAATAATATTTTCATTTAATGGCTGCCTGGAATTAATCTGTTCAGTCAATATATTAAGACTGAGGCACCACGAGTATATAATTAATAAATAATATGGGTGAAGTGAAACCCTCCCTCGTTTCTTCCTATTATTATTATTATTATTATTATTATTATTATTATTATTAACCGTACGATTTTTATGTTAAGTAACATAACATTTGCTAATCGGGACTTTTAGCTGCAATTGTTACGAATAAAAGTGATAATTTAAGGACACATCACGCTGGAGCAGACCAAAAGTTACAGTTTTCTTTTTCACATTTTACCTGGGCTAACGGTGGAACCGAGAACGGCGACGCAAGACGGAAAATTTTACGCATTGTCTTTTTAGATTTTTTTTTCTTCCAAAATTAAAGATTATAAATATTTGACCAATACACATTCAATCAATTAATACTATTCATATTTAATTCCTTACCTTCTTTTCTTTTAGTTATCATATTACTATAAATTTATTTATATTTCTTAAAATAAACGAGTATAAAACTGAAATAAAATGGTAAAAAGTTCTAAAACGATACTTAATTTGTAGTAAAATTGAATCTCTAAAATGACACTTATTTTTAAAAAAGGGAGTATGATTTTTCACATATAAATTGAAAAGTCTTTATTCACGCAACGATTAGATATCCTTTTCATTTTTTTTTTCATTTTAAGTAGATAAATTTTTTTAGTGAGATATTAATTGAATATAATTTGTTTATTTTTTGGTAAATAATTGAATAAAAAATTATTTAATAAAAAAAATTAGAATTGAGAGAGGTGTTTGGAAGTTAGTGATAATAAAGAGAGAGAGAGAGAATATAAAAGAGAGGTAAATTAGTGAAATTATTTTGGTGAAAAAAACAAATTTGTTTTTTGTTAAAGAGAAAAAAATTATGGATAATAACCAAAAATGTGTGTCATTTCCCCCCATTAATTAGGGGTAAAAATTGATAACTAATCACTGACTTACGTACTCGTGAACATGAGGGTCAAAATTATAAATCTTTATGTTGAAATTAATGTATATATCTTCGTGATTCGATTGGTTATTTCATTCAAACTAGTACTATACTCGTGCGTTACATAATAATTTTTTATTTTATTTTTATCTTAAATAAAAATAATTGGATTTTAATGTATTAAATATTTAAATAAGTTGTTGTATATATGAATACTTAAGTTATATATGTATGTATGTATGTATATATCATCTAATTATTATTCAAAGATCAAATAGTATTGAAAATGGTATAACCTGGTTCATAAAAGAACTGTTATAGACAATATGTACTTTGCAAATTATGAAAAATTTCATTGTAGACAACATTTATTGTTTTGTTACTACATTTATTCTCATCAACGGAGATCCATATATTTATACCTTTATGATTGGTCACTCTTGATATATCAATGTACAATTAATCATGATTAAAAATTAATTTCTTTAGAGAAAGTCCAACGTGAGAGAGAGATTGACTTTTGTTGATTGTCATGGCGTATGACACGATTAAAGGAAATTATCGTCGTTGAAACTTGAAGGCAACCTCGGATCATATGGTGTGACAGTCATTATAGGGATCAACACTAATTCACCTGCATTGCTTCCTTAAATAATCTTACATGTACAATATGATTGCCAAGTTTTGTAGCTACCAAATATAGTTTTATTACACAACACAAGGGAATGAATGATATTTCTCAACAACATGAGTGGAGTTCCAATTTTCAGTTTTAGCTCATTGTTCGACAATCCAGAATATTTGATGGTGTTTAGAAACTCCGGTGAGTGAACATCCTGAAATATGTCAATATTTTAAATGGGTTAGCATGCACTATTAGAGATAACATATACTTCATTATTTTGTGATATCATATATTCATTAATCAAATCGACAATATCAAGTGTTGTGGCAAGAATAACATGACCCTCCAAATAAGCGAAGCATTTAGTAATTTTTTCAAATTGTGGATATGTGATCGCCACAATTGACACTACATAACCACCATTATCTTTCAATAATAGATTATTTGGGATTTCAGTTTGAACGACACAATCGCTTGGTCCTCCAACTGTTGCATTTCCTATATTATTTATCCAGTAGGCGATATTTTTTAATTCAACACAATCGGAATGTGAGCAGAGAATTTGCAGCCTCATAATCTTGGTCAACCTTAAAACTATGTAATGAGTTCTTAAATGCAAAGAATTGATCGTCGCGTGAACTATGTCTGGTCTGGTGCCTTTTGGAATAAAAGACAAGATATGAAGGAAGTTTCCACCAAGAACTGTTGTTTTACTACCAAATGGAATTTGTCTGTTAGAATTGTTTTGCGATCCCATCACGTCTTTCACTGTTTTATCCATAGTTTTGAAATAATATAAATGCATCATCAGAGTTTAGTCCCAAATAATGAGTTATGCATGCACCATTAATTTTGCAAGTGGAGTTTCAGTAAAGGTTGAACATGATGAATCTTAGTGGAGATTAAAAAGAACCTTAAATCTATAATGTCCAATTCTTCATTTCGAAAGAAAAGGAGAAATTATGCGCTAGATGTTATATTCAAAATAATTACATCATTAGATCTAATATCCACAAAAAGTGTCCTTCAAACAAATGTATTACCGGTTCCTCCGTATCTATAGACGTAAAATACACCACCCTTGATCCAATGTACTATATCCATTACTTTATCATAAACATGGTGCTAATCAACATTTAAATTATGAACTATTTCACCATATTTTTCAATGAGTGACTCATTATCATACTCCAACTTTTCATCAATAAATCTATTGCGATACATACTGGAATCGATAACCTTTGGAAGGCATGAGAGGAAAATCTTTTATACTCTTTCTGATGCTCCGCAATAAATTGTCAACTTCAAGTAAAGAAAGGTTTTGAATTTCAGCATCACTTATTTATAAATTTGAAAAAAGAATAAGTGCATTGAAAATGGAATTAAAAATATTGGTAATAAATATAATACAATAGAACATAACTAATAATTTATAGAGGATAAAAATAAATATCAATATATTTTACCTTTGAATTTTCCCAGTTTTTGTTGATTGTATAGAATGTCATCTGTCAAATCTTTCCATCATTTCTCCCACACTTTTTTGGAACGTACAAAAGATTTTGATACAATAAAGGTTGCGAATAAAGATCTCACAAAATGTGCCAACCCCCAATTACCTGTTTCTGATATACCATCAATATATTCTCTATCATCTAACAACAACTCCAATGATTAGCATGTATCGAGATATGTATCGTATTGCATATTTTTTATATCATCGTGACATTGGGCTCCTCAAATTATATTTAGGAGACACCAAGCATAATAGTTATCACCTGATTTTGGCGGAATATTTTAAGTTCGTGCTGATGAGAACAAATCTAGTTGTTTAGGTGTCACCTGATTTTGGCGGAATATTTTAAGTTCTTGCTAATGAGAATAAATCTAGTTGTTTAGGTGTCCATGCTTTTGTTGTTGAGTTCTAAACAAAGTTTTGATAAAACTCAATATAAGTCAAACTCAGTGCTTATGGATATTTTTTATTTCCTTTGGACCGACCTAAAAACATACCATGAGGTGTTGATTTACATTTCATTACTGCGTCCAGCTGATCATTATCATTATACAATATATTTTCGCTCTCCTTGAAGATGAAAACTCAAACGCATGGCAGGTGGAGTGTTATATTCATAACCTAATATTTTTCATGCCGCTTCGCAAGAAAAAAATATAACGACAATTATAATACATATTGATCTTATTAATCCTTTTCTCCTCTACATCTCATCTTTGTTATAATAGAACATTGCCGTGCTCTTATCGTTACCTTTGTTGAGATATTTGAATAAATACTTGAAATATATGAATTGGTTACACTATTCAAAACTCAAATGAACTCCATACTTCAGCATTAGATAAAAATTATATAGAATGACCTACTGGTTATCTAAATGAACACCATTCTTTGTAACAGTTCTTCCAATATTTCTATGTCTATATACTGGGTAACTATCGTTCGACAGTAGTAATATCTACAAACCTCTTTAAAAAATATTTTGTGCAATTCTCATCAACCATGCAAGAAGAAGATTTTCGTAAATGAACACATGGTCCACGAATTATGTTAAGTAATTCTTATGTAATTAAAAAAAACCCTAATACTATATGACTTTTTAATTAAAAAAAAAAATAAATCATCATTAATATCGAACATTATTTTATGAGATCAATTCAAAAAAAAAAGTATTGAATCATAATAATATTTTGATAGTTAATAAAATAAATATGAAATTATATTGTATTACGTATTTTTGTATAATTTAATTTTAAAAAGTGATCAAATTATTTTGAGAAAAAATAATATGAAATTATATTGTATTGCGTATTTTTGTATAATTTAATTTTAAAAAGTGATCAAATTATTTTTGAGAAAAAAGTAACAAAATTTAAATTATTGGACCCCCCCCCCCCCGTAATACTCACAATAAAAACAAAATAACATATCAACCCTATATATTAATGCAAAATCCATCTAATCTACGTGTCTGATTCGCAATCCCCCCCTCCCACACACACACACACACACACACCCGCGTAACACTCACAATAAAAACCAAAATAACATATCAACCCTATATATTAATGCAAAATCCATCTAATCTACGTGTCTGATTCGCATGCTTAGTTTGATAAATAAAAAATTATAGTTCTTCGGTTGCTTATGTGTCATTCGAACCCGATATCTACCTTATTTAACATGTTCCTTTTATGGTATTTTGACTAATTTAATCTTTTCCTTTTATTATATTTTGACTTATTTAATATTTTTCATTTATTATAGTTTGTCTAATTTAATATTTTCCTTTTATTTAATTCAATAATTCTATTTTATTCTCTTTATATAAAATACAAATAATTCACATATTATTGGTAAAAAAAACTAAATTAGTTATTTTAATAAAAATATAAATTACATATAAAATAATTTTAATTACAAAAAATATCAATTATTAAATATTTAAATAAGTTGTATTTATTATAAAAGTTAATATAATTTTATTTTTAAAATTTCAAATATTCTATATAGCTATATTATGAGTTATTTGCAATAATTTAAGTATGTGACTAAATATTAATGAATTCAATCTAAATATAAAATTATAAATTTATATAATAATAAGTATTAATAAATATTGATTAGACACCAGTACAATGAAACACGAGTTAAGTGTATGTCATCTTTTGAATTTTTCAAAGCAAGTAACTAATAGTTATTAACAAATTTAATCTAAACATTAAAATATAAAATAACCGAGTAATATATATATATATATATATATATATATATAGGGTTGAGTTCAAATGGAACCATGTCATTATATGTGAACCTAGGGACTGATCTTGACCATTAGATTGGATAATCTTGATGGTTGAAATCATGACATGTCAGCATGGTAATAATGTAAAAAAATGCATTAATTAATTAAAAAGGGTATTTTAGACATATATCAATATTTACAAAGAGCACTACATTGTTCTTTAGAAAGCACAAATAGATTAAAAAAAAAACACTACGATTGTATACAAAAAGTATCGCAAATTTCGTCTATAAACTGCAAATTCAAAATTTTGAAATGAAACTCAAATCTTCAACAAACCATAACTTTTTCAATTTTTGTTCGTTTTGAATGAAATATATATCAAATTAATCACATTCTCAAGATCTACAATTTAAGATACATATTGCATATTTAAAAATGTAAAAATAAATAAATARAATTAAATTTAAAAATCTGAATATTAAAAGCATTGTATATGACTAATTATAGCACTACACAAGTCTTCAACAATGCTTTTTTTTGTATGTTGGCAGTGCTAGTTTTTTGGAGTGCTTTCTTAATATTGTTGTACCGCTTTTTTTTACTACACTACACTACTTTTTATTATTCAACATCCATGAGAATATATCCCCACAACAGTCATAAGACACATTCGCCATTAAATATTGCAAAGAGAATTCAGCAGTGATGGATTCGTGAACCAAACCAAATGTATAGGTGATTCAAGTGAATTAATTTCAGAATCTTTGTTATATTAGCATTCAAGAAAACAAATTCTCATGAACCAAAGAACTTGTTCCTCGTGGTCCACACCGTCCTTCATCACAATGTAATACATATCTAGCCACATCACGACAGTTAATCCAATAACCCATGCAAAAATGCAGATTTAAGTTACAAAAGCAGATAACAGAGTCATCTTGCATAACATTACACAATTTTTAACCATAAATATTTAAATTTTTGAACATCCAAGTGAATTCGAATGAGACATCCCTTCAAGATTACTGTCAAACTTGCCTTTACCTGACTATCCACACACACAACAAACAAAGGACTAACTGCATAAGTAAGAGCTTTGTACACTACACTGCTTTTTATTATTCAACATCAACGATTACAGGCCTAACCACAAATGATTCCAGGCGCAACCACCACCGAACCCATACGCCAACCCACGGCCGTCGAACCCGTACGCCAACCCACCACCGAACCCGTACGCCAACATCGCCGCCCAATTTCCATCGAAACCGTACGCCAACCCACCACCGACTGTCACCGCCGTCGTTTTCAGAAAGGGGTGGACACCGCCGCCCCGAGCAACCACCACCAACCGCAACGAGTCCAGGCCCGAGTCGCCGTCCGAAAGAGCCACAACAACCACCACCAATCACCTTAATTCGAACCACTGCCGAAACCCACCGCCACCTTCAATTCAAACCACCGCAAGGCGAACCCCAAACCTCCGTTCCAGCCAAACCCCCAACCTCCGTTCCACGCCCCCCCGATTCACGCCCCCCGATTCACGCGCCGTCATTTTCAGAAAGGGTGGACGCCGCCGCCCCGAGCAACCACCACAACAGTGCGGCGGCTGGTTTTGGTGGAGAAAAGGATGGGTTGGAGAAGGAGTTCGCGAGGCCGGTGAGAGAGGGTCGCGCGGCGGTCTGAGGCGGCCGTGTGTTCAAGGTTATGAGACGGTGGCTGATTTTGGTTTGGCAGTCGAGGAGGAACCATCGGAAAAAATTAGATTTTGATTTGGGGGAGGGAACGGTATTTGGGGACGGGGAGGGTTTAGTTTAATTTTCTGATTTATTTTAATTAATATGTAAGTTTACATAAACACCCTTCTCCTTCCATATATATAATTTAATGAATTTAAAAAATAGAAAAAATCTGGTCCACACATATTATTAGATCTAAGGGTAGGGATTGGTCCCTAGGTTCGCATATATTGACGTGGTTCTCATTTGAACCTAATCATATATATATATATATAGGATTAGGTTCAAATGAGAACCACGTCAATATATGTGAACCTAGGGACTCATCCACACCGTTGATTAATTAAAATCAATGGTTAATATTAAAAGTAAGTTTTGACTCTAATTCAAGCATAATAGGGTTAATCTTGTCTTTTTTAAATTTGTGCAATTAATACATCCCATAATAACGTATATTCCTTTTATACAAAAAMGAATTATTCAATCTTCACGCTGATCACCATTACATCGTTTCACCTTTCTCATCCCGTRGACTGGTTAATTCAGAACATGYAATCTACAAGTCGACGRTCATCTTTTTATAATTTATGTTTTTCTCGAAAATATTTTTTTTTCATTCCTATCAAGCTTTTTTTACAGAAGTTATTGTGAAAATTTGTACTAATATCCATCCTTTGTTGTTCTAAGGTGATATGCGAAAATCCAATTGTTGGAAGAAAGAAAAAAGGAAAACCTGACTATAGGTTTTTCTGAAAGCACGTACGAGAACCCAAAAATCATCTGGGGATATTTAATAAAATCACCAACTGTTCAATATCATGCTTTAGATTTTCCTGCTATTTTTCGGAGGGCGCCAACTTAATTACTTTGGTTTACAGAAAGCACCATCTGATAACTGATAAAGCACCGATATATGCTGCAAATTTTTCTCCTCCTTTTCTTTTTGGTTTCAAACATATGCGTTTTTTGTTTTGCAGGTGATAACAATTGTATTGCAYCCTTTGCGTTTTTCATTTTTTTAGTTTGGTCTTGTTGGTGTTTTATTATTATTCATTAATGTTTTATTCATGTAGATCGTAGAAATTGCAAATTAATTTAGTTATTTRTGTTGCTAATTTTTTATGTTCTTYCTCACTACATCTAMGGAATCATAAATTATTTTAATTATTTGTCACTCTTTTTTGGATGTTCTTATTTATGTAGATATGGGGAATTACACATTATTCCTAATCATATTTGTTCATGTTTTATCGTGGTAGATCRGGGAAATTAAACGTCATTAAYTTAACATTATAATTTTTTAATTCTTAATCAACTGTAATTTTTTGTACAACTGGAAAACCGTGAATGAAAGATACCATTATTTCTAATTATCTTTTATTCATGGTTTCTTACGCCAGGGTGTTTGTTCAACTYTAATTATTTTTGTTCATGGTTTTTTTATTCATGTTTTGTCGTGGTAAAAGCTCCAATCGAAATGCACAATACATTATAAATTCCCGMAACATTGTTAGAAAGACATTTAGAGAAGCTTAATAAATGTTTGGRTGAGTAMGAAATAAATTAGTAACATCCATATGATCAAAAATCTCTACCTCCTTTGAAATTTCCACTTTCCAATACCACATGCAAACAGAGAAGCAAAAACAATAGGGTACATAATAAACATTACAGCCACAAGAAGTAAAAGATCTTTGTGATGTCCGAAATAATCTCTTAAAAYRGTTGCTACTATTTTGGTTTCTCCAAATGCTAGGATTTTCTCTTCTATATCGCCKTGTTGTGAAGTAAGCAAATCGTTTAGCGACCAAGATGTAGAAGCCGCATAATACAACCTSATCCACCATCTTGTAATTTGCTYTAATAATTGAAGTACAAAACAAATTAGAAAGCTTGTGACAGACAATTAATATTGCGATTAATAATCACTATGAAAATAGTTTCACAAAAAAAAAATCTCCATGAAAATATAATTTACATTGTTTTGAGAAAAATGATTTAATTTCACTTAAAAAAATGATTTTAAACTAAAAAATTTGACCGTCTATCTTATGAAACTCTCTTCATAAGACGGTGTATCGAACCCAACATAAAGAACCACTAAGGCARATATGAAAATGTTTATTAAAAATAAGAGGTAATTGCAAAAGTTCCCTATAAGACCCCCAAGGTATTATTTTTACATCTACTCTCCATAAACAAAAAAAAAATCATTTCAAAGCCTCTCATTCACATTTATAAAATTATTACGGTTATCCCCTTAATGTTAATACCGAGTCAAATCTCATGGGAATTTTTGTAATTTTAAAAGCTAGATGGACAATTAAATTAAATAAAGGACAATGAACAGTCATCAAAGTTGATGTAAGAAAGGACTAACCGGAGATAGGTTTGGGGTTATTGAAACCAACATCATTCCAAGATAATTAGCATCAATGAGACCACTACATAGATATAATAATAGCAKTGCACATGTATACTAAGAGCACTGTATACATATAATTAATTCACATAGCCATTAAGTAAAAGAACAGTAAACATCATCATATTAAACAAACAAAAAATAATTTAGCACAATTTCAAATCACTGCAAACATATTCCAAATATTCTAAATATTAACACATTTCAAATCACTGCAAACATATTCCAAATATTAACACAAATTTACTACGAAAGCACTGTGCTCAAACTTCAAAAGCATAGAAGAGTATTATATTTTCACTGGATATTACAAACATTAAAAGCACCACATACATAAGTGAAAGCAATAAAAACATAATTCACAAACGAAGTAAAAGCACTATGACCTGCACACATTTAAAGCATCAATATATCTAAAGCATCTTAAAACATGATTACAAGCACTATAAACAGATATAGAATTACAGCACTGTACATGTAGCTCAAAAGCACTGCAAACATAACATGAATAGATAGTATAATAAGAAAGCACTATGGGTATCTTGAAAACAATGTACCAACCATTAAAAACCACTGACAAATGCATTTTTGAAATCAATGCTGGCATTAAAGCACTGTCACAACAATCCAAATAACATTGTTATATATTTTCTAAGATCACTGCGTACACAATGCCATATAATCGGAACAACTAAAAAAAAATGAAAACAATTCCCCTAGAATCAAGTGTACCGAAAACAATCTTTGCGAACCCTTTCTCCAAGAAGCACCCAAAAAAAAAAAGTAAGATTGCAAAACAAGAGCAGGCCAGCAAAATGAGTACATGAATTCAATCGGAATTAAGCGAGTTAACTGAAAACAAAAATTTTCAAGTACAGGGGAATTTATTTCAGTTATATTATGCTTTCTAGGGTTTCTATAGAAACTACGATTCAATTTGTTAAATTTGTACCTGCCCCGCCAGCGTTCGCCGTTCGCCGGTAATCTCTAGACCGCCGCCCTTCGTTTTTCATCGGAAAGCACCAACCTTTTTCTCGAAGCGCAAAGTCGGAATTTTCTCCGGCGATTATCTATACTGCAAGTTTGAAGAAAACTTATCTGTGAGCCCGACACACATCCKAGAGAAMTTTTTTTTTTCATATCAATTTATTTGTGAATTACCTTTTCYTTTTCCAAATATCAAGGACTAATTAATTGGTGGGATTTGTATAGTATTTTTCTAAGTCTAATTTGCCCCTACCAATTAACAAAGCAGCGTGTAAATTTTTTTTTTTCCATTTTTTCAACACAAATATGGAATTAAAAACACCCATTTCTAGATTAGTCCCTAAGTTCACATATATTGACGGGTTTTCATTTGAACCCAACCCTATATATATATATATATATATATATATATATATATATATATATATATATATATATATATAGTAGACACTGGTTGAGAATGAGATATCTTTGAATTTTTTGAAATATGAAAATAAAGTTTTTCTATTTATTAATAATAATGAGAATTAGTAAACAGAGATTATGCAAAGACTGAGAATATGATATCTTTTGAATTTTTTGAAATATGTAATTAAGATTATTAGCGAGTTTAGTTTAAATATTAAAATGTAAACTTATTTAATAATTACAATAATTAATAAATAGATTAGGCATGTACAAGACACGGGTTGAGAATACACCCTTTGAATTTTTCATTTTAAATTTGAAACTCTCTAACTATCGTCGATTTCAATTTATTTTTAGCAAAATCATAATTTATACCATTAAGTTTCACTACATAGTTTTGAAGAATGCATATACGGGACAAAACAAATTACTTCAAGAAAACAACAATAGTTAAATACAGTCGTCATAAGAAATAAGAATATTTATTACCAGATATTCTCAATATAAAAATGCATCAAAAAAATATAGTAAGAGACGGATTAAATATATTTTGAGTTCAAAGTTCGATATAAACTAATGTTCATCCAATATATGAATTATAGTCGTCCCAAGTTCAATAGGAAAATTATATACTTTTATCCATAATGATGTTTATTTAGGATGAACATTTTATTATATTACCTCCTTAATTATTTTATCAATTAATTATTTATTTAGGATGAACATTTTATTATATTCAACCTCAAATTCTTTATCAATTATTTACTTATTCATCAAAGTGTTTTATTCAAATAGATCTTTTAGATCCATTTTAGTTTTGTTTTTTTATTGGGATATAGATGAATTGAGAATAAAATATTTATTTTGGATAAATATTTTATTATATTAAACCTAAGATCTTAGAACTTTTTTTATCAATTATTTACCTATTTATTTATTTGGTTGTTTAATTAGGGATTTTATTCAAATAAATCTTTTACAAACTATAGGAAATTTAGTCAAATATTCAATCTGGTGGGATGGTATTTATTTAGAATTTGTTATTTTGTTTTTTTGGGAATAAGAGATAGAATGGAAAATTATAAGTTTATTTATTATTTATTTTCAATTAGGTGGTGGATGAAATTTATTTAGAATTTGTTATTTTGTTTTTTTGCTGGAATAAGAGATAGGATGGAAAATTATAGGTTTTTTTATTATTTATTTTCAATTAGGTGGTGGGATGGTATTTATTTAGAATAATTTTGATTTGTACGGTTGAAATATATACATCAAATATTATTTTTTTATAAAATCTTCACTAATGTCCATAGAATCATCGGATAAAACTTGTAGAAGTTTCTAATCAATATTTTATAAATTCCCTACTTTTAAGTGATATGCTTATTAATATGGATTTAAATTATTATTTCAGGTTGATTGGGAATATTTTTTTAAAAAACTAATGATTCCTCTATTCAATTTCACATCTCAGTTCAATCATACACATAAATTGATCATGAATCAAAAATTATAATCACAAATCAAAACCAAAGTTTATATGTCAGAATCTTTTTGGTGACATTTAAAATGGAGATAAAAGTAATATGATAACCTGGAAGTATTTTTTAAAAATATTTTAACAAGGATAAAGATATAAGATAATTTTTTTTAAATATTTAAAGATATAAGATAAAAAAATAAATTAGTATGAGTAAAAGACAGTGTTTTAAAACGCGTATCGCTCAACACATCTAAAATGGAGAGAAAAGTAATATGGATAACCTGGAAGTATTTTTTTAAAATTTTTTAACAAGGATAAAGATATAAGATAATTTTTTTTAAAAATATTTAAAGAAACACATCTAAAATGGAGAGAAAAGTAATATGGATAACCTGGAAGTATTTTTTTAAAATATTTTAACAAGGATAAAGATATAAGATAATTTTTTTTTTTAAATATTTAAAGATATAAGATAAAAAAATAAATTAGTATGAGTAGTATGAGTAAAAGACGTGTTTTAAAACGCGTATCGCTCAACACTTTGCGTTTATCCCAACATTGCGTAGCATAATATAGTTGTGTATTACGTGAACTATTTGAACACGTTATTATAATATTAAGAAAACTATTATATAAAGTATGAGTTCCAACAAATATCAAACAAAAATTAACTCATAAAATACAATAAAAAAATAACAAATAATATAGAATTCTCTAATAGTATATATAATAACATCTAGGAACAAGTAGTCAAATTGATTAGATGGAACAAAATAAATTACTTCAAGAAGACAACAACAGTTAAATACAGTCGTCATAAGAAATAAGAATATTTATAACCAGATATTCTCAATATAAAAATGCATCAAAAAAAATTATAGCAAGAGGCGGATTAAATATATTTTGAGTTCAAAATTCCAAATAAACTAATGTTCATCCAAAATATGAATTATAGTCGTCCCAAGCTTCAATTTGAAAAATATATACTTTTATCATGTTTATTTAGGATGAACATTTTATTATATTCAACCTCAATTTTCTTAGCAATTGTTCACTTGTTCATCCAAGTGTTTTATTCAAATAGATCTTTTAGATCCGTTCTAGTTTTATTTTTTTTATTGGAATATAGATGAATCGAGAATAAAACATTTATTTAGGAAGTTTTATTTTTTTATTGGAATATAGATGAATTGAGAATAAAATATTTATTTAGGATGAACATTTTATTATATTAAATATCTTAGATTTTTTTTTATCAATTATTTACCTATTTATTTATTTAGTTTTTGAATTAGGGATTTTATTCAAATAAATCTTTTACATATGTGTTTGTTTTTATGTTAGGGATAGTTTTTATCAAATACAAGGATTTAGGTTGATTGGGAATGTTTTTTTAAAAATTAATGATTCTGGTAGCTTATAAAACTCCATTTCACACCTCAATTCAATCATACACATAAATCGCTTATAAAACTCCATTTCACATCTCAATTCAATCATATACATAAATCGATCATGGATAAAAATTATAATTACAAATCTTTTTTTGGTGATATTTAAGAATTGAGAGAAAAATAATATGGATAACTAGATTATTTTTTAAAATATTTTAACAAGGATAAAGATATAAGATAAAAAAAAAACACAATTAGTATCGCTCAACACTTTGCGTTTATCCCAACATTGCGTATTATAATATCTTTGCGTTTATCCCAACATTGCGTAGTATAATATCGTTGTGTATTACGTGAACTATTTGAACACGTTATTATAATATTAAGAAGTATATATAATAAATATCTAGGAATAAGTAGTCAAAGTAATATAAATTAAAAAATGGTACGTAAAAACCACTAATACGACACTGTTTACATAGAAACACCAATCAATTACATGATATATAAATTAAAAAATTGGTGCAAATAATTATTTAAATAAAAAATTGGTGTAAAATAATTAATTAAACACGCAGTATTAATGAAAAATAATTTTTCTTATTATTCAATTTTGATGCATACGAGGAGATAGGTATTTAACAAAAGAATGATAAATGAATTAAAAAAGATGAGGACAAATAAGAGATAGAGAGGAATAAGGAAAAAAAATTAATTATAAAAAGAATACAAATAACGAAAAGAAATCCATACAGTAAGAGAAAATTTTGAATAAGAAAAAAAATTAATTATAAAATAATACAGCACATAAAGAAAAGAAATTCATACACGATACGACTACAATTCCAACTGTACATTGAAGTAGTATAATAGGGTTATTCTTATTATTTATCCTAATTATGATAACTAAAAAAAGAACTAATCTTACAATTTGAACAAGTATGAACATAATTGTTATTCGAACATAATCATATATATATATATATATATATATAATTAAGTGTCAACTAATAAATTTATGGGTCAAACGAACCAACATTTTCAAACTGATTTGGGTGCATATTATTAAGTACATTCGGATTCATGGAATAACAAACGGGGTTACTAACAATATTAATGCCAAAGCGAAATCTCTAATCCCACGACAAAAATATATTTGTAACAATCGAATAATGGAAGGATTCGAAGATTATATTTGTAATATTTTGTAAAATCTAGGTTTAAATAGATCAACAAATAGCTGACAATAGTCCATATATGCATACAATCCCACACAAAAGTCCATAAAATCTTAGAAGCATCAACGGCAGTCCGCCGGATTATAATAGTAATATTCCAGAAAGATTAATAAAATAAAACGGCAATGGATAAATAAGAACATAATTAATACACATAAATAAACATATCATTTGCGAAAAAAGAACTAATTAATCACTGTGATATACCAACCCTTCAAAACTCACCCAAGTTTAAAAGATGGCCAAGCTTTTATCCTCTCTGGTTATCATGATGATTTGCATTAATCTGATCTCAGGTATAATTAGCTGACATCATCTTCGATATATATTCAATAATTGGACAAATCTATATTATATAATTGTTATTGCAAATTTAATATTTTCTCATAGGTTGTTTGGCGGATGTTACTAGACCAGTTTGCCATGAGACTATAAATCAAGCATGCCCTGCATCATCATCCGATAATCCCAGATGCGATGGCATTTGTAAGGGCAAAATTGGTAACGATAATAATTTGATTAGAGCAGTTTGCGGAACAACTGATTATCCTGATGGTCACAGGACTACTTTCTGTAGTTGTTTCTTTTGGTGTCACTAATTCAATTTTCATTAATACATTAATGAAGGATCATTTCTTTTTCTTTCTGTATTTCGACGTGAAAAATATCATAAGTATGGAACTAAATACAGAGAGGAAAAGTAATAATTGTAATTATGGCAAGATATGATAATCAATCAGGAGATTAAGTTTGCGTATCATTTCTTATACTTACCAATTGCAGATGATAAAAATCAAAGAACAATCTATAAGATTTGTAAAACGTTAATTAAAATACATTTGTCACGTTGAAGTTAGAGGATTGAATTAAAATGAAAAGTTTTGACCCATTATAAAAAAGATTGGTAAAAAACGCAAAATTTGGAAAATAAATGGATAAATGAGCATTGTCAAAGAGAAGATTTGCAAATTTTGGGTTAAAGAAAATTTTGTCTATCATTAGTTTACATACAAAACTTATCTACAACTAATAGTAATATTTATTTACTTACACGAAATAAATACATAATAAAACAAAATTGAAAAAACAATATTTAAATATTGAAAATTTAATTGTTCATGCAACAAAGAAAATGTTCACTCGAGGTTTTTAAAAGTTTTATGGTAAACAACGTTTGCTGTTTTATTAACAATATTATCATCGTCGTCGCAGCATAAGATTTTTAATCCTTTACGACTTTTCACCCGAGAGATGACGACATAGAGCTGGCCATGGTAAAAAACAAGGATTGGTAAGTACCAACCAACATTTGATAGAGTTTGACCTTAACTATTGTTTTAGTCATTGCAAAACAGACAATAAGTGGAAAGTGTCTCATTTGAGATTTAAACGGAACCCTGCTATCCGATGGACTCAATGCTATGCGTGGAATATAGACTTTCATTCCAATATTAGTTCCTGAAAGAATCTTTGCTTCAATAATGTGTTCTTCAAGTTGGATAACGACCAACCTTGTACCATTGCATAATCCTGAAACTCGATCCAACATGACCGGAACTCCAATCTTCAATTTCAAAACATGAGTAGGAATCACTTAGCACTTTTGTGTATAGAAAGTCGACCGAGTACACTTGATGCTCCGCTTCTCCATTCACATATGTCTTGCAAATGGTATCAAAATTAAGATATACTCTTTCATACCCTGAAAGAATAGACATCACATACTCATTAATTATTTCAACAATGCTATTAGTTGGTGCAAGAATAGCTCTTTTTTTGAAAAATGAGTGATTGCCAAAGTTTTCTAATAGAAGGATAAGTGCTATCGACAATAGCGGCAACGTAATCACCTAAGGTGCGAAGAAGTATATATATCGTCAGGTATATAATGTTTGACCATCACCTTCGGTACCGATATTTCCATCACCAATTCTTAGTATCCATTCCGAGAGATCTTTGATTTCGCTTGCAACATATGTTAACATTGTCTTCCCAACGGTTAATCTCATATTCTTCAACAATCGGAGAATTTTACAATGTTCTCATAATCTAGATCAACATATACTGGCATAGATAATATCTTCTCGACTACTCTTTGGCACAACAGGAAGAATCTGGCGAAAGTCTCCACCGAGAACTATAACTGGCTTTACCGTTTTCTCTTCTGTTCACACAAATTCATATTTAGTCAAAATACACTTAAAAATATTTCTAAAAAATATATATAAATTAAAATTTCAACAAACCAACTAAATCAATTCAAACATTACCCTCATTCCTTGAGACAATATGTCTACTTCACCCAGTGCCTTTACAGATATGATCTCAACATATTTATAAAAAAATTTAGATGAATTAATGTCAAGTTAAACCGTGGAGCAATTATGCATAATATCAATTTTCTGGTTGTAGAAATAATTTAGCTATTCGATCGAAAAAATAATAGTACTTTGTGTTTTGCAATCGAAATGAGGGTGGTAGTTATTTGTAGTGATAATATTTATGCATTTTTATTTATTATAATATTTTGTATTTTTACTCAACCTTTAAATGACTTCAATGAAATTATTTTAAGTTATAATGGGAATTTAAATATTGTAAATTTGGATCATTATTTTTTTACAAAATATTATCTAGCGATTTCTAAAAATAGTTTATACAAAGAAATAGTAAACTTCTTTACTAAAATTAAAATATTTCTAATTGAAATTACAAAAGTGTACCAAAATCTACTAATATTAATAAATTATACCTGAATAATACACATGATCTTCTAAAAAAAAGTAATAATACCTCATACCAAAATTAAAAGGAATAGAACTAAACTTGATTACAACAAACTTTGAATTACAACAAATTGATTTGAATAAAAAAGAAATAAAAAAAACACTTTTTTAAGTTTTACAAGTTTATTAACTAGATTTAAGATTTATTATTATTATTAGTAGTAACAGTAGTATTAACTTCAAATTTAAAATTTAAGATTTAACAAAATATATTTCTTTTTAAATTTCTAATCGAATCTAAGTAGAAAATTAATGATATTTCCATAAGTATCAAAAATAAGAATATAAAGAACTATTTTAATTTTTATTTCAATAATGTCACATTTAATATAGGTTGAGAGTCAATCAATTAATCACCCAAAATTAAATTAAATATAGATTAAATGTAGACACCAAATTTATTAATTTTAATTAATGAGATTGAATAATAATATTTATTTGATTTGATATATATCTTATGATTAATGTCAATATCAATTTATAATATATATATATATATATATATATATATATATATATATATATTTTGCATGATTTCAATCAAAAAATAATTGTATTAATTGGGATTAAATATAATATTAATTGCAATTCATTGTATATATATCTTCACATTAATTAGATTTTTGTTTTATATAGAAATGATTTGTACCTAAAAGAATATAGAATTATTTTGAAAAAGACTTAAGTATTTAATTAAAATTATTTATTGAAATTAAGAAAATGTGATTATTGATCTCTCCATCATATAAAAAAAATTTAAATGAACGATAAATATTTTTCAAAATTTGTAATTGTAATTAAAAACAGTGTAATAAATACATTTCCCACTAAACAATATTTAAATCTAAACAAATAAACATGATAAAATTTGAATATTAAACTAAGTTAACAAAAGAATTATAGACTTGTTTTGATCAAAACTCAAATATTACCATTTTTAACTGTAGTTAAGAAAATTAAAATAATGATCTTTTAAATAAAATATAAAATCTAAATCAAATGGTATATAATTTTTGAAATTGGTAACTCTAATTATTGAGAATATAATTTAAATTATCTTGGTGTTATATTAAAAATCTTAAATTTTCTTCACTTGTGAGCTCAAAATTAATAATTTTATATAAATTAGAAGATGTTCACTAAGAGTTAGTGTTTGAGAGGTAATTTAAAAGATTTACATGGAAAAAAAATAAACATCGTAGAATAGTACATGACAAACACCAATATTGAGTGTGTAGAATCTTATTATATAAGAACCTCCCAAAACAACGACAACAACAAAAAAATAAAAGTGAATA
>BMAC01000170.1:795139-813221 GCA_014905375.1 Phtheirospermum japonicum
TTCATGCAAGCAGTGGCAGCTTTGCGCACTACCTTGTTCGCATGCTTTGGCGTCGATTTTGCGTGTGGGCAAGCCTATCGCATATTTCGTCGATGAGTTTTACCACTCAYACACATACGCAAGGTGTTACGCGTACCCCATACAGCCTGTCCCAATGTTTGGTATTTTGAAAGAACCGAATGAAATTCAACCAATTGTTCCACCATCGACGAAGCGCCCCCCCCGAAAGACCTAAGGAGAAAAGATATATGTSAAGAGGAGAGCACATAGCGAGGAAGATAAAATGTGGTAGGTGTGGTAAGGTTGGCAACCACAACAAGAAGACTTGCAAAGATCCAATCCCATGAATTTACGTGATGGGTGCGTTTTSCGTACCTAGTTTTCGAAAACAATACGAAATCGGATGACAACAAACCTTTTTTGTTGGGATGATATTTGTTTGTTATTTCCATCTTTTATTACCAATATTGAATTACAAAATAATTCAGTATATACTGAATTATAAATCTGGATAATAATCTCATATTGATTATATGATTCTGTACTGAAACTATATGATTCCAGACTGGAGAAATATGATTTCATATGAAGATGTTGATTCTATACTATATCCTTATAATTCAATACCGAATMARAACAGTTTAATATTTMTACTATACCCTTATGATTCCTTACCGAATAAATGATTTATTAGATTTAAAATATATGATTTCATACTGAAACTCTTATTCTATACTATACGCTCATAATTCAATACTTAATGCCAACYGTTTAATATTGTAATATACCCTTTTWATTCCATACTTAAAAAATGCTTTCTTATGTAAAATATATGATCGCACACTAAAACATATATGATTCCATACATAGTTGTTAATTCTATACTAACCATTATTGGTAGATACTGAAGGACAAAATTTTATTATTGTAAAATTAATTCAATATATATTGCATAATGTTCAGATATAATAAACTGTTTTACCTTTGTAGACCTAATTTTATATGTCGGTATGTATAGTACTCTTTCAACAATTACATGGTATGTACAATAATAAACTACGCACCACAGGGTAATGAAGTTAGACTTTTAGATTGACATACCTTTCTTCATTCGACTTTTCTCCATTTCAGTAAAATCGGTGCATTTTTTAAGTGGACTTTGTAGATTTATCAATTTTAATTTTTTTCTAACAGGCGCGTATTAAAAAACCATCATGTGCATGTGTATAGGCGTGATAGGTCGTAGTTCCCGAGTCGTCGTCAACGCATGTCTATAAGCGAGCTTGAATGCGCTATAAATACGAACTCTTGTATAAGTTTGTTCAGGAATGTTGGTTTAATCAATTTTTAAGTGTTTCGGTTATCCTGGAATTTTGGAGTTTGGTATTAACCTGTACTTGAAAGTTAATGGTATATAGTCCCTTTACTACACTGTTTTTCAGTCTTTTTAATGTATCTACTATTTAATAGTTTGTATTCCTTTGATTGAACTATTTCAACTGCTATTGTGGGATATAGCCCCTAGCCGATATGTAATCACTACAAAATGCATGTTTAAGAAGAATTGTACATGCGCACAACATAGTTTTGGTAATTTTCCCTTTATTTAAAACTTCCCGATGAGTAAATATTTTTTGAATTTTAGTTAAGAATTTTCATATTATGTTCATTTTATGTTKATCGTAAGATTGTATCCTATGTACATGCGCGCATGAAAGTTTTCACCAAGATGCAATGTTTCATCATCCAAGCTTAACTGAAAACCGAAAACAACATTGCTAATTAAACATAATTTTCCACAAACAGAATCAGCTTCAAGTACTACACGCTCGTAAGTGCGATTTTTTTTTTCAGAATTGCATTGTTAATGAAGCGTACTTGAGTCGTTTGTCCTTCCAATAAGAACTTACAACTATGCAAAATCCTGCAATTCTAATGCACAAAAGATCATCCCAATCGGGCTACTATTATGATCAGAAGTACAAAACTACATAACCACAAGATTCGAAACAAATAATCCAAACAAAAAAGTTTATGTTGCAAAATAGCAACGGAAAGTTCACTTGCTCATCACGGTTGATTCAATCATCGCGGCCTTGAATTTCCTAACTACGTCCTTGCGAAGTACACCCTTCATAACTTCATTCCGCACAATTTGTTTCATAAAGTAGCACACATAGACTGCACAATCATTCCTGGAATCATTCACGTCCGAAAATCAAGTTAGTTTGATATGTAATTATAACCTGCATTCCTAGAAACCAACAATGATTCACAGTTATTCCCATTCCAAACTAAAATCGTATTCAACCAAATTTAATACAAATTTTTGCATGCACAAATTTGCTCATATTTTCTCAGCTCAAGTTTATTTGTGCCCTTTCATTTTGCCTGTTATAATTTTTAATTCGTCAGCTTTTGTTACAAATACGTACTGAAGACCATTTAAATATTTTCTCAAATAACACTTACATATCCCCTTGTTGCGGCACAGGAATACGATGTAATCCCAGGTGGGTGTCCTGCGATGAGACTGCGAAGCCAAGATTCACCGACGCAACTGCAGCCATCTCGACTTCTAGCATTTCCTTTTGTAGTCATATTCATAAATAAGGGGATGCGAATACACTTTCAAATAGAACTAAGACATGGAATATTGGAACTTCTTTTGCAAATTCTAACTTATATCCTCAAAACAAGTTTAAATACATACCAGCTTCTCCGCATCTCGATGGTATTTGTCATTTAGTGAGGGCAAACGAGCCATCTTTGAATTATAAAATCGCCATTCCTGTGCGTCGATATCCATCACCAGTAAGGTCCAGTGGTTTGCACCGATGTCCTTACTCCTACCGTTAGAAAGCATAGGTAGTAAAATAAGCCCTGTATTTCGGAACGATGCCGTAACCACCTATTTTATCATGGCTTCACTACGATTGTTGACAATCCTTGTCTACAAGCAAGTTCATAAAGGATTATAAATTGTCAAATATAAAATATTCGGTAGACATAGGAAATTGTTTTACAAACGTTGTCGGCTGCCGTACCCAACAATCTCCTGGCAAAATTGTTATAAAACTCCCATCTTTGATAGTATCCATGGTCCGAAGCAGGTACTGTCCGTACGCATCAACAACCTTTTTTTTTAGAATCAAAGATGTAAGTTATTCATTCAAATAAATACATTGGAATATGGCAAACATACAAATACATCACTAGATAATAATTTAATTTCTCCTATAAAATACATCGTAACAACTTTGCGTACTACATATAAATTTCGTACAAACTTACACTGTTGCAAATATAAACTCCTTTAAGTATATTCACAATACCACCGGTATCCACAACCGTCTTCGTATCTGCATTAAAGTACAGTGTCTCGCTACACAAAAAAAATAAAAAAATTGTGTAAGAGTGCTATACCAGAAGATTTGGTCTAGTTCACTAAAAATTGCTTACCTCAATCCCTTATTCAGCCTTTTCAGTAACTTTGTCAAACATCCCGCGGATAGGTATTTCGCGCAGTGACCAGGGTATTTAGCGTCCAGCATCTTAAGGAACTGGTCATTGTTTTCAAAAGACCACGCCTTTTCAGATGCGTCTCCAGCATCTGCCTTCAGCTTCTTCCTATTGTTCCGCCCGATACCGTAGTCGAAATCATCATCCTGCACAACCTTCCCAACCTTTTCCTCAACTGGTGATTATTCAGTTTCCACTGAATGTAAATGAGTCACAACATGTACATCCGATTCTGCCACATCCGCAAAGCACCTACACAGTGCAAGATAATTGTAATTTCAGTTTCGAATCAAAACTACAGAACTTTTCGATTAATGTTTTCTATACAAAACGAACTGCATATTTTATACAACTACAATGATACACATATCAGTAGTACACCATGTAACTTGTAACAAACAAATATGGTACACTAACCGATCTCTTTGCTGCTCTATATTGTTGGCTTTGGAGTTGTTCACATTTTTATGCTCGTCGATCGTCTTCTCCAGCGTCGTGACTTTATTTCTTAGTTCGTCTATCTCCTTCAACCTTATGGCGTATTCACGATCAAATTCCACCAATTGATTGGTCCTCATCTTTAGAAATCCATCTAAAGATGATATTTTTTCATCCTTCCTGACYAGATCGGCCTCGGCTGCTCCGAATTTCTGYAGAAGCYTGTTGTACGCCAATCTCAAATCATCAAAGCTCTCCGATTCAGAGCTACCCGGTCCAGCAGACACTTTATCCCTGTTTGTTTCTAAGCGGCAGATTTTTTCTCTAAGKAGTTMGTTTTCCTCTTCAAWCGCCYCTGATCTCAGTTGAAGCGCAACATGCTCRCTCAGAAGCTCGTCATACAAAATGTCCAATGAAAACACTTCTTCCCCGGCCAGCGCATTTTCTGTGCAGGTATCACCTTGATCGAGGTGCGCAACAACATCCKTAGATACTTTTRTCCCACCGGATTTTGAACTACAATCACCAACACTATGCTCTGGATGCACTCCCTCATTTCCACGCCAATTCTTCAAGTGGTCCCGTGTGGAAATTTCCATRTGTGATGGTTCAAGATCTCGCTCAACAACCTGTGAATCAATATTAACCACATGCTTTATTTTTCMWAATGATAYAATAGGGATCWTTATATAATTATAAACACATTGGGTTCATTATTATACGGTATTTGGTATATATACACAGACATACACATGCACAGAAACATGTCCTATTATCTCACCTGCGCAACATCTAGAGTCAGGAGAATTTCCTTGTTCACAACTATTTTGAGGTTAGGTAGGTGCCACTTAACTAGCCTCGGTATCGCACCCACGGCACCTTCACGCTCATCAATAAGCCGTGCATGCTCACAAAGCCAGTACTGCACAAATAGAATCAGAGATCAATACAGGGATCAACCAGCCACGCTCGTATGAACAAAAAGGAAAATTTATATTTTCTTACCGGTAGTACCATCGTGCATCCAACCACTTTGTACGGATCCTCGTGATCAGCATTCAGTGAGTTCAATAATAACCTCACTATCGTTCCACTCCAGTCATAGTCCCTCATAGTATCGAGATCCTCAACAAACTCTACCCACCCCCAGGTCAAATTAAACCCAATCAGTGGTAAGAACAACGTTGTTATGAGGAGAAGGCAAAACATTCTCACTGCATCCTCAACCTCAACAAGCAATTGTTTTTTTTTGAAAACAAAACCTTCAGTTTGTCCTTTACTACCTTAGGATTCAAATATTTATCCCCTCCAAACCACCTATTGAAGAAATTCCATTCCTTTTTTTTCCCTATACACTTTTATAGTTTTATCGCCATCCACAATTCCAAAAATCAACTGTATATCTTGCTTTGTCAACATCACGTCCTTTCCACCTAGTTCGAAACATTGTAAATTTGGTTTGTACATGTACATTATATCGGCTGTAAGAGCTTCACCCCTATGGCAATCGAAGCTATCAACTTTACCCGAATGAATGCACTCCAACAAAAGGTAAAAGGGTGTTTTCTTCATTATTTCTAAATGTTTATCACTTATCGCATGGCCATGTGATTGGATTTCATTAATCACGGATGCCATAGACGACCTGAACTGCCTGCAATTATTCCAACAAAATAGATACGAGTTATTGCATTATATGACTCCGTACTAGTATGCAATATATTTACTCACCCAAACAGATTTTAATACCATACTACTTATCAAATACAATCTACTTAATAATTACATATTAATTAACGCCTTCAAACAGAATCAGCTAAAGACTTTTCTCATAGGTTATACATATCACAGTATATCAAAAAGAGGACAGCATGTTCATTAACAAATGGAATACTATAACTAAACAAATACCACACTACTTATCGAGTACAAACTACTTATTAATTACATACTGTTTAACACACCGCAGAAAATCCATATTACAGTTAGATAAATTCCATACTGACTGACAACTACACGATACTTAATTACATACTATACATTACATACTATGTTAATTACACGATACTAAACGCTACTCAATTACATCACAGGTAATTAATTACATACTACAAATTCCATACCACATTTACATAAATTCCAAACTACAGAAAAATTACATACTAGTACATTTTTATATACTCATTAACAACTACACGATACTTTCGTCAAAATTTCCCAAATAAAGACTACTACTACGAAAACATATTAAGCAAATGGAACAAGCTTTTTCTAACAAATTTTACATATCCCAGGTTGTTAACAATAAGGCCAAAATGTTCATATAAGTATTCCATACTATAACTACTTATTAATTACATACTGTTTAACACACCGCATAAAATCCATACTACAGTTAGATAAATTCCATACTGATTAACAACTACAACGATACTTAATTACTTACTATACATCACATACTATGTTAATTACACGATACTACACGATACTCAATTACATCACAGGATATTAATTACATACTAGAAAATCCATACTACAGTTAGATTAATTCCATATTGACCAGTTCTCAGTAATATTCATTATCTAGCGACCAAGTATATAATTTTGTCAAAAAACAGGGCACCTAATATACGACGAAATCTAGTACACGACGGATATAATACATACTATTTACAATTACATTCTAGTTCGGAAATTATTCATAGTTACATTCAACCCGGCATGTCAATTGCGAACTCCATCACCGGCAAACCATCGCCTTTGAAAGCCATCAACAATTAAATGAAAAAAAAAAAAGAATAACAATATACTTACAGAGGGGGAGGCAAGTTCTTCATATTCAATTGTTGGTGATGAAAGAGGGGTTGTGGTCTGTTTCCGGTTAGTAATAATTCGAAACTTGACTACTACAGTAGTATATATATATATGGAGAATTCTAAACTGGAAACGTTGTGTGGAGAATCAGAGAAACACAAAATCCCTTTGATTGCGTGATTCTCTCAAGGATTGTATGGAATTACAAGCTGCGAATACGGGCAAAACCACACCCCCTTCTCAAATCATCAAATCGCTGAAAACCCTAGCCAGAAAATTGAATATTCCCCGATCGCATGCTTCGATTTTCTAAGAAAACCATATCGTCTTGATTTTTCCAGTTCTCCCGTATCTACAATGGTTCGGATTTTGATTGTGTAGGATTTCGATTGTGTAGTCTTGATTTTCTGAAATTTTGGTAAGCAGTATGAAATGAGTTTTCTGAAATTTTGGTAAGCAGTATGAAATGGGTTGCCGGATTTTGTGTCGTTCGGAATCACTATTTGCTTGATTTGGGGGAGGTAATGAATAATGACGTGTGTTGGAATTATATTTGGACGAATTTAATGTTAATTCGGGGGTATCTCTGTCCAAATTTTGGTTCTAATGAGTAAGTGGGAAATGTTAATATTGAGTGGATTATTTGGGGTAGTTTCTTTTGCTATTTACCTAGTTGAGAATTCTCCCTATATATATTGCATGATTTCAACCAAAAATTAATTGTATTAATTGGGATTAAATATAATATTAATTGCAATTCATTGTATATAATCTTCACATTAATTAGATTTTTGTTTTATATAGAAATGATTTTTACCTAAAAGAATATAGAATTATTTTGAAAAAGACTTAAGTATTCAATTAAAATTATTTATAGAAATTAAGAAAATGTGATTATTGATCTCTCCATCATATAAAAAAAATCTAAATGAACGATAAATATTTTTCAAAATTTGTAATTGTAATTAAGAACAGTGTAATAAATACATTTCCCACTAAACAATATTTAAATCTAAACAAATAAACATGATAATATTTGAATATTAAAATAAGTTAACAAAAGAATTATAGACTTGTTTTGATCAAAACTCAAATATTACCATTTTTAACTATAGTTAAGAAAATTAAAATAATAATCTTTTAAATAAAATATAAAATCTAAATCAAATGGTGTATAATTTTTGAAATTGGTAACTCTAATTATTGAGAATATAATTTAAATTATCTTGGTGTTATATTAAAAATCTTAAATTTTCTTCACTTGTGAGCTCAAAATTAATAATTTTATATAAATTAGAAGATGTTCACTAAGAGTTAGTGTTTGAGAGGTAATTTAAAAGATTTACATGGAAAAAAAAATAAACATCGTAAAATAGTACATGACAAACACCAATATTGAGTGTGTAGAATCTTATTATATAAGAACCTCCCTACTTTTACAAAAATAATCCATCCAAAAAAACAACAAAACAACAACAACAACAAAAAAAAAAAAAATTGAATACATATGATGCTTAACTGGATTAAAATCAAAAGCACACACTACAAAGTTTCAATATTTTTATGATACTAAAAACCATCATGCACTGAACTATAAAATATAACACGTATAAACTAAACTGTATCATAAATAAAATGATGGTTCTTATTAGTTAATCCTGACATCAAAATACCTCAAGACTGAACAAATTAGGATTAACATAAATACATCAAACTTAGTTGGAAGCATGTAATATAATATTGTGATGAATCATGAAACAATCATAATGCCCTTTTCTTGCTCGAGCTGAAGTACATAATTAACTAATCAAACATTAATATATTTGCAAATAAATAAAACTAAAGAGACGATGATTGGGAAAAAAAAATCCAAATCAACATATAAACATGAATCTCGCCTTCTCCATTCACATATGTCTTGCAAATGGTATCAAAACTAAGATATACTCTTTCATACCCTGTAAGAATAGACATCACATACTCATTAATTGTTTCAACAATGCTATTAGTTGGTGCAAGAATAGCTCTTTCTTTGAAAAATGAGTGATTACCAAAGTTTTCTAATAGAAGGATAAGTGCTATCGACAATAGCGGCAACGTGATCACCTAAGGTGCGAAGAAGTATATATATCGTCAGGTATATAATGTTTGACCATCACCTTCGGTACCGATATTTTCATCACCAATTCTTAGTATCCATTCCGAGAGATCTTTGATTTCGCTTGCAACATATGTTAACATTGTCTTCCCAACGGTTAATCTCATATTCTTCAACAATCGGAGAATTTTACAATGTTCTCATAATCTAGATCAACATATACTGGCATAGATAATATCTTCTCGACTACTCTTTGGCATAACAGGAAGAATCTGGCGAAAGTTTCCACGCGAGAACTATAACTGGCTTTACCGTTTTCTCTTCTGTTTCACACAAATTCATATTTAATCAAAATACACTTAAAAATATTTCTCAAAAATATATATAAATTAAAATTTCAACAAACCAACTAAATCAATTCAAACATTACCCTTATTCCTTGAGACAATATGTCTACTTCACCCAATGCCTTTACAGATATGATCTCAACATATTTATAAAAAAATTTAGATGAATTAATGTCAAGCTAAACCGTGGAGCAATTATGCATAATATCGGTTTTCTGGTTGTAGAAATAATTTAGCTATTCGATCGAAAAAATAATAGTACTTTGTGTTTTGCAATCGAAATGAGGGTGGTAGTTATTTGTAGTGATAATATTTATGCATTTTTATTTATTATAATATTTTGTATTTTTACTCAACCTTTAAATGACTTCAATGAAATTATTTTAAGTTATAATGGGAATTTAAATATTGTAAATTTGGATCATTATTTTTTTACAAAATATTATCTAGCGATTTCTAAAAATAGTTTATACAAAGAAATAGTAAACTTCTTTACTAAAATTAAAATACTTCTAATTGAAATTACAAAAGTGTACCAAAATCTACTAATATTAATAAATTATACCTGAATAATACACATGATCTTCTAAAAAAAAGTAATAATACCTCATACCAAAATTAAAAGGAATAGAACTAAATTTGATTACAACAAACTTTGAATTACAACAAATTGATTTGAATAAAAAAGAAATAAAAAAAAACACTTTTTTAAGTTTTACAAGTTTATTAACTAAATTAAGATTTATTATTATAAATAGTAGTAACAGTAGTATTAACTTCAAATTTAAAATTTAAGATTTAACAAAATATATTTCTTTTAAATTTCTAATCGAATCTATGTAGAAAATTAATTATATTTCCATAAGTATCAAAAATAAGAATATAAAGAACTATTTTAATTTTTATTTCAATAATGTCACATTTAATATAGGTTGAGAGTCAATCAATTAATCACCCAAAATTAAATTAAATATAGATTAAATGTAGATACCAAATTTATTAATTTTAATTAATGAGATTGAATAATAATATTTATTTGATTTGATATATATCTTATGATTAATGTCAATATCAATTTATAATATATATATATATATATATATATATATATATATATATATATTTTGCATGATTTCAATCAAAAAATAATTGTATTAATTGGGATTAAATATAATATTAATTGCAATTCATTGTATATATATCTTCACATTAATTAGATTTTTGTTTTATATAGAAATGATTTGTACCTAAAAGAATATAGAATTATTTTGAAAAAGACTTAAGTATTTAATTAAAATTATTTATTGAAATTAAGAAAATGTGATTATTGATCTCTCCATCATATAAAAAAAATTTAAATGAACGATAAATATTTTTCAAAATTTGTAATTGTAATTAAAAACAGTGTAATAAATACATTTCCCACTAAACAATATTTAAATCTAAACAAATAAACATGATAAAATTTGAATATTAAACTAAGTTAACAAAAGAATTATAGACTTGTTTTGATCAAAACTCAAATATTACCATTTTTAACTGTAGTTAAGAAAATTAAAATAATGATCTTTTAAATAAAATATAAAATCTAAATCAAATGGTATATAATTTTTGAAATTGGTAACTCTAATTATTGAGAATATAATTTAAATTATCTTGGTGTTATATTAAAAATCTTAAATTTTCTTCACTTGTGAGCTCAAAATTAATAATTTTATATAAATTAGAAGATGTTCACTAAGAGTTAGTGTTTGAGAGGTAATTTAAAAGATTTACATGGAAAAAAAATAAACATCGTAGAATAGTACATGACAAACACCAATATTGAGTGTGTAGAATCTTATTATATAAGAACCTCCCAAAACAACGACAACAACAAAAAAAAAAAAAGTGAATACATATGATGCTTAACTGGATTAAAATCAAAAGCACACACTACAAAGTTTCAATATTTTATGATACTAAAAACCATCATGCACTGAACTATAAAATATAACACGTATAAACTAAACTGTATCATAAATAAAATGATGGTTCTATTAGTTAATCCTGACATCAAAATACCTCAAGACTGAACAAATTAGGATTAACATAAATACATCAAACTTAGTTGGAAGCATGTAATATAATATTGTGATGAATCATGAAACAATCATAATGCCCTTTTCTTGCTCGAGCTGAAGTACATAATTAACTAATCAAACATTAATATATTTGCAAATAAATAAAACTAAAGAGATGATGATTGGGAAAAAAAAATCCAAATCAACATATAAACATGAATCTCGCCTTTCACGTTTCTCATGATTATCATGCCTCTTTCGGCTACTAAATGCCATGTTTATACCTGAATTCTTTCTTTGATAGTACCATGAAGAACATATTTCTCGTCTCATTCGAATCACTGAACTCTCCAATCCGCGAGACCTCTTATTTGATGGAATCTCCACTCTTATTCGATGAAATCTCGAGGCGTAGTATAGCAGCGAACGAAGCCAACGACTTGAGAGTAACATAACATAAAGTTGATGAACTAAAAAGGAAACTCAATACAATTAAATATTTAGCAATTAAATTAAAAAGGAAAGCAAAGATATTAGAATGTCACCATTAGAACATGTTTTACTAATATTCAACAATCATATCAGTCTAATAACTCAATTGTCATCAATTTAATCAGGACGTGAAATGATTGTAGCTTATTGTAGCGTGTTATGATCAACAAATCTTCTTGTGGTGCTTCATTTACATATGATAATAATTGTCCTTCTTAAGATTATAGCCAAGAAAATATAATAAAAAGGAGCCCCTCTTAACCCTGTAGTCAGGATGTTTTTTTAATATTAAGAATGTATTTTTTAATTACATAGAATGTACATGGGAAGTGTTTGCATACATCCACATATGAAAAAACTATGTATTGCAAAATTTCATATCGAAACTAACTTGATTCCATTCTACTTGTATCCCTAAGAGCAGATTCCTAACATTAGGAAAAAGGATTAATTGCAAAATTATCCCTGAAGTTTTATCTAATTACAAAAGGACCCATATCTTTTAAAATTAACCGGGTTTGTATTTACTTTATAGTTATGTACTCCCTCTTTAGGGTGCACTTTTCTAACACAAAGTAATATTGGGAGGCATTTGTAATTTTAAAAGATAATTTCCATAGTAAATATGCTAGTCCTCGAGGGCAGTTATTGTGTTTAACCCATAGTAAATAAATAAATATCATAAAATACTCCATATAAAATAAATAAATAAAAAGAAGAAAAAACTCACATTTTCTATCAGATGAAAACAAACATAATCCTTGCATTAGCATCACGAACAACCTTTGCACAACTCTTAACTGGAAGTCTTAACTGCACTTCCAGGCACAAGAAACTCACTTAATTTATACTCGACATTAAGCTAAGACACAATATAAGCTCCCACTTGTATTTATTTTACGCAACACCATTTGAACTACAACTAATAGAGGTAATCACGTAACAAAGATTGAACTATAATATGTCACGATGGTGATGGATATGATTTTCCCTCTTCACTAAAACAGGGGAATACAGAGAGCTAACAAATAAAATTGAATTTTAATGATTATTTACAACTAAAATCTGATTATTGTTTCATTTAGTTTTTTGGGTAGAATTAATGTAGCAAGCATTGAGGTCGAGAGAACCAAATAAGAGTTATCAGTAAAATACAAGATTAGAAAAATAAAATAAATACTCATCGTCATTAGACTGGTAGCGGATCGATCGAATGAAAATTATTTCACCAAAAAAATGCGTAATTAGCAGAGAATATTATATACATAGCAAATAATCCCGGTGACTGTTTAAAAGGAGCAACAAAGGATATTTGTAAAAAAAAACAGTGCACAGGTGGTATATTGAACTGTAGTTTTGTAAAAATGCAGTTTTCAAAACTGATGTTAGGTTTCGTGATAGACGTCACCAGACCTAACATCAACTGAATCTCAGAAATAGCAGCGGAATAAAAACACAGAAAGTTAATTTCAGTTCGTAAGCAATCGTGCTTACGAACTTGGGTGTACAAACCCGAAAACTATATTACTTCTCAATGTTTAAGATCAATACAAAATAATAAAAAGTAATATATAAAAAAAATAAAACAAATTATATCAAACTCTTGATAKACAAAATACTCGTCGCTTCTTCTTGAGTCGAATTCCTCCGTTGGTTACGCAACGTAGAAAGCCTCCTAATTRAGKAACAAAYCTACGAGTAACCCTTTTTGTGTTCTGCTTCAAGGATGTGTGCGTCGTCTCTTCTCTATTCTCAGTATTTTTCCTTCTTGCGTCTTGGCCCTTAAATAATTAAACAAGACTCCTAGTCTTGTTAAACAAGTTAAATACGTATTTAGAAAACTAAATAAAGTTCTAAACTCCAACTAAGAAAGAAATCTAGAGTTCTAAAACACTTTGTGTTCTAAGAAAGGCAAACTACAAATAAGGAATAATATATGTGAAAATAATATTTCTAACAATCTCCCCCTTTTGCCTTTCTGGACAAAATACCCAAGACGCATGAAAAATAATCAAAAGACTAAAAACTCTCCTGAATTATAAACTCCTCCTAAACAAATACTCATTGTTTAGAACAAACAAACCACAAACAATGGCTCAAACTAGAAGCTACCCTCCCCAGTCGCGTCTCTACACCTCCTCCCCCTTTTTGTTCGGAAAGCAAAAGAGCCGCCAACCAGGAACCACGCAACGCCTGGAACTGTGCTTGCACCGCCAGAACCAAAAACTGGACCATGTTGGAACTGATGTTGGGAAGACCAGAACCATCACCAGACATGACACCAGTTCGAAGAGGCGCCACGGTGCCTAAGAAGGTAATCATATTCTGATTCATGAAAATATCAACGGGGATCCGGCGCTCAGCAATCATACCTCAGTTTTGAAATCCCAAGAATAGCTCCTTAGCTTCACTCGTCAAGAACCTCGTGGAGATTGGTTCCATGACGGCTTGAGACAGAGTTTCATCAGAGCTAGCAGAATCGGAGTTGGGGAAAGGAACTGGTTCGGCAATGGGCAATGTTGGTTTCGGTGACATGTCACCAGAACCATCATGAAATTTCTTGGCAGCTTTAGGACTTTTCGTCTTAGACTTTGGGTGGATTTTTCTTTTCATCCAGATGCAGTGTCTGTTTTCGGAGCTTTGCTTGGTGATGGTGAATTCGACATTCTGCAAGAGATTGGAAACAACCACAAAACAAAACGAGTGCCGAGGGCAGTAAAATTGAGAGAAAGGAAACTCCTTCTCTAAATAAGACACACGAATTCAGACTAAACCGCCCATGATTTCCACTATCCTAATCCACGTATAAACATTGAAAAACTGAATTTTAGCTGGAAAATTGAACCATCACCAAAGCCGTATAAAAAGCGTACAAAGTGACAAATCCAAAATTCATATCAATCTCATATTACCTGCCCAGCACAGCCGATCACAACGCCACTGAAATAATCAAATAACTACATCCTCAAAAAAAAATCAAGAGACGTCAGAATAAGAAGCAAACACGAAAAACGGAACACTCAGCAATATAGGCAAATTCACAAAATATGAATGTCTTAAATTATGCCTAAAAGTATGACCTAGAAAGGTTAAAAAAAATTCACATAAAGATTTTTAGAGATTTTGATCAGTGTTGCTTTTCATGACTGATGACATTAGACCCAACATTGCATAAGGTGAAGTCAATGAAAACAAACCCCTTAACCCAAGTTAATGACAACGTCAAAATCGCTCAATAAGGTGAAATTTAAAGATCAGACCTTTAGTCTTGTTTTTCTTCATCTTTTTAAGATTTGAAGAGGATTATTATATTTTCAGCAATTGCTGTTAACACCTTTTGTTTTTGGACCTGGGAGAAAACCTGTTTCTGCGGGAAAGTTCCACAATCACCTAATCGAAGAGGTCAGTCTTTTTGTCATCACTTTTATTACAACACATGACCTTATTTCTCTTTAAATCAGACTCAATGCATTCGTATGATGTATGAAAAAGAAAATAAAAATGCATGCAAATTATACGGATGTTATGACTGATGACATCTTTGGGCGTCATAACATCAAACCCAACATCGACTAGACAATGCACATTTCGAGATCTCTTCTCAAATGAGAGAAGGTCTCTAAATCTAATGTTTTTGTGAATATGTCAGCACGCTGACTGTCCGTCCCTACATGTTCAAGACTTATTATCTTTCTCTCAACTAAGTCTTGGATGAAGTGATACCTGATATCAATGTGTTTTATACGAGAGTGCTGAACTGGATTTCTCAAGATGTCAATCGCGCTCGTATTGTCACATAGTACGGTCAAAATACTGCTATGGAGACCGTAGTCCTCAATCATCTGGTTCATCCAAAGAAGTTGCATACACGCACTTCCAGCTACAATAAACTCAGTTTTAAGAGCATCATCTACATGCTTGGGCTCTATTTTGCCAAGAAACAAAGACTCTCGGAAAAGAGAACAGTTAGTTGACAAGAAAACAAACTTTACCATCGATTTAATGCAAGCTACAGGAGCAAATATCTTATCTGAATCCGAGTCTGATTCTGGAGCAGCCTGAGTTGGTGTTGGGTTCGGTGACATGTCACCAGACCCGTCACCACCTGCAACAGTAGCTTTATCCTTGATCAAACTTTCCACGATCTTGTACCTGCAGAACACATCACCAATTAATTGGTAAAAATTATCAGAAGTCCTCTGACCAGTGAGGATATAGGCACCATCCTCGTCATAGACTTCACACTTTTCCCGTGTGAACTTAACACTAAAGCCACCATCACACGACTGACTAATGCTTATCAAATTAGCAGTCAGTCCTTCAACAAGTAGTACATTTTTCAACTTGCCAATGCCTGAAACATGGAGTGTTCCTTGCCCAATAATCTGTCCATTTGCGCCTCCACCATATTTGACCTTTCCTCCTTTAAACTTTATAATGTTCGAAAAAAGGTCTTCTGATCCGGTTATATGTTTGGAGCATCCACTATCAAAGTACCATGCTCCAGGAACAAGAGATTTTAGAGAAGTATAAACCATGTTACACTTGACCTCCCCCTTTCTTACCCAGACTCGTTTCAACTTGGTGTTGCCTTTGGTGTTGACAGCTTGAATCCCATCACGAGTCCCAACATCTTGATTAATCCTCTGAAAAGGACTTTTCTTTCCAGTTCTCTTCCAACAGAAGGGGCGAATGTGACCATGATCACCACAGTGATGGCAAACGTACTGCCTTCTCTCTTCTTATGGCGCTTGACAGACTCTTGGTTGTGGCTGACTTGAATCGATTGTTGCTCCGGTTTGTAACCAATTCCATGCCTTGAAGTTTCTGGATATGACATCTCCAGAATTTCATCTAACTTCGCCTTTCCCTTGTTGAGGTTTGAAATTGTATCTTGAACCTTTTTTAGCTCAGCCCTTACTCGTTCCAATTCCAAATCTTTTCTTGTAAGAGAGGTCTCCAATCGCGTAATGATCTTCACTTGATCTTCTATCTCATTCGTAAGCTTTTCAACTTTAATCATAAGGGTTTTCACTTTCAAAACCTGATTTCCCCACTTGGAGAATAGTTCATCATACTCTACACACAGTTTTTTATAATCGTCGTGAGAGTCTTCAACCTCAGCATTCAGGCACAGGGTGTTGGAATTGATGTTGTGAACTCGAAAGTCGTCATCCCAGGCAACATGAGCAAAAAGTGCAGGTACTGACTCAGGTGAGTCAGAGTCGCTTCCATCTTCATCAAACTCCTTCGAAATAAGACTCTTCTTCCTTAACGTATTTGCACATTCGTTCTTGTAGTGTCCCCAACCCTTGCACTCATGACACTGAACTTCGTTAAGTGGCTTGGGAGGATTTCCGGTCTTTGACCCTGAAGATGAAGGATGGAAGTTGGACAACTTTCTTCCAAAAGACTTTGGAGGTGGTGTCTCCATCATAGAATTTGGTGCTTTCCCTCCAATATTGTTCTTTCTCCTTAAGTAACGGTTGAATTTCTGAGTCATGAGAGATACGTCTTCCTCTCCAAGTGTGGTTCTTTCAAGTTTGTCAAAAAGCTCTCTCCAGTCAGTATCTTCATCTTCATCTTTTGAATTAACATCGGAGGTGAGAGCGACATTCTTCTCCTTCGAGTGATAATCTACATGCTCCATCTCATATGTTTTGAGAGATCCGACCAACTCATCATAGACCAGTTTGTCAGTATCTTTGGATTCCTCAATGACAACCACTATCACATTGAACTTCTTCGTAACAGATCTGAGAAGTTTTCCTACAAGGCGTGCATTTGACATGGGTTCGCCAAGGTTTTCCAATTTCATTTGGCTATGTCAGAGAGTTTCATGGCATACTCCACAACCGACTCTTTGTCATCCATTTTCATGGTCTCGAACGTTGTGGTGAGCATTCTTAGGCGAGATCTCTTCACACTTGCAGTCCCTTCGCTTACCCTTTGAAGGGCATCCCATGCTTCTTTCGCAAACTCACAATGTTTTGTCAAAAAGCTCTCTCCAGTCAGTATCTTCATCTTCATCTTTTGAATTAACATCGGAGGTGAGAGCGACATTCTTCTCCTTCGAGTGATAATCTACATGCTCCATCTCATATGTTTTGAGAGATCCGACCAACTCATCATAGACCAGTTTGTCAGTATCTTTGGATTCCTCAATGACAACCACTATCACATTGAACTTCTTCGTAACAGATCTGAGAAGTTTTCCTACAAGGCGTGCATTTGACATGGGTTCGCCAAGGTTTCCAATTTCATTTGCTATGTCAGAGAGTTTCATGGCATACTCCACAACCGACTC
>BMAC01000170.1:830067-847683 GCA_014905375.1 Phtheirospermum japonicum
GTTCATCCATGCTCTTCAAGTGCCACCTCATCCTCTGTTTCCAGAGAGAATAATTCTCACCATTAAGGATTAAAGGCCTCGGGTTGCCTTGAGCGTCCATAGCACCTAAAAAAAGGATCAATACTTAAAAGGTTAAGTAACCCGCTCTAGATGCCAATTGTAAAATTAGAAGGTCTATGGATATACGAATAATTCTCAGAATTCACGATGTTGTTAATCAATGTTAACAACATCAGTTAACAACATTGACCAGAGTAATGTAATATTTATGCAGCGGAATATAAAATATGAGAACACGATTTAACAAATTCAGTTCACAAGTAAATACTTGTGAACTTGGGTGTACAAACCCGAAAACTATATTACTTTCACTTCACGTTCAATACACAATATAAAGTAATATATGAAAACTAAATATCAAGAAACTTGATACTAAATACTTGTTGCCGGAATGGCAAGATCTTCTCCGTTGGTCACGCAACTTCAAAGATCTTGTTTATCACGATCGTTGYCTCCAAGTAACTCTATCGTGTTCTTCTTCTCTTGTGCGTRTTCCTTGCGTCTAGCTTTTTGCGTTCTTATCCTCAAGAAATCCGTGCGTGAAGACTCTTAAAAAACCGTCTATCAAGTGTAGGAATTCTTATGTCTTAAATAGACAACTAAGAATCCTAAACTTGGTAAAATCCTAAAAACAAATCCTAAATACAATCTAGTAATAATTAAAGTCTTGTGCATAAACTAGGAAACATAAAATTATCCTAAATCTAGTTTCCTAACTTATTTTGTGCCCAAGAAAGGCAAATAACAAAATAGGAATTATTTCCAAGAATAAATTCCTCAACACATACATTCTCGCCCAATACAATTATGAAAAAAGAACTACGCAACAAAGGAACAAACGACGACGACGAATATTCATCATGTGAAACTGGAAATAGAAATAAAAATAAGAAATAGAAAAGCAATCAACAACTGTGATGACTTATTATTTTCTAATATCCGTACTAAGTAAAAATGTCATAACTCACCATATATTTATAGTAATTGCATCAAATGATCTAACTGATAACAAAGAACCCTCTTAAATCTCTTCAAACGGCTCGTAAATCTTCTTCCATACATGCCCTCGGAGATATCGCAAACTTTCATATCCTCAAAAAAACTTACAAAATTGTGTCCCCATCTCATACTCTAACGAAGTCTCCGCCTCCATGGAGGTGCCCCTGTCTTCCGATCGAGCATCGGAAAAGCTATCCATGGCAGTCGAGTATCCGTTGTAAGACGCTGCACTCCGTCATGATTGTCGCTACCATAATCAAATCAAAGAGCTATGAATGAAACTTTGTATTTCTGTTAAAACATTTATGCATATTTTCTAGGACATATATATATATATATATATATATATATATATAATATATATAATATATATATATATATACACTTTAAAATTTATAACAAGTTGCGAGTGAACATGTAGATTCTAAATAGAGAGTAACACAAATGCCAGTATTAGTATCACAAATACTATAAAAAGTATCACATAATAAAAGTATATTATCTTGATTTGTACTACACACTGAAGTTAAAAGTACCATAAATAACATAAAAAAAGTATCATCGACACTTGTAAAAGTGTCACATATCTAAAACACATGTCAAATAATATATAATCTTATCTAAAATATATGAATAATTTGAATATATATATATATATATATATATATATATATATATATATATATATATATATATATATTTTGCTTCATTACCTTAGATGTATGTCATGTTGGGAAATGATGAACTCAAACACAAATGAACATTCCATTATTTGCGTGAGGGTAACGAACTGTTGCAACAGCCCACAAAGACTCGATCAACCCTTGTTAGCATATGCTCCTTAAAAACAAAGGGAAGAAACTGATGTGAATCTTTCACTTTATATGTCGGCGAATTGAACACAACCACATTGTTTGCCTACGTGTATCTTGACATGTACTAGTCTCTACTGCCCAAGCACCTGATCACCTGTAACATTAGAGTCCAAATTCCCAACAAATATCAACCGGGAAAAAAAAATTATAATCGCATACAAATTTTATTTTTCCCCACGAAAAAGTAACCGAAATTGAAAATTTACTATTGAATTGTGAAGAAAAACCATCCAACAAACATTTAAAGTATCAGAAATATTAACACAGGTATTATAAATTCAGTAAATGGATCAGACAAAAGGATGTATGACAGTTCAAACGCCAAACACAAATAAAGGGTTTATAGGGATCTTCACAAACAAAAAAAAAAAATTGGGCACCTTGTCGGTGATATTCTGAAATTAATAACGGCCAATGACTGAAAAAAAACCCATATGTTTAGAATATCACCGACAAGGTGCTAATTTCAATAACCATTTTTAAGGCAAACGGTAGCGACCAGCCCACGAATGGCCCAAGAAATGTTACAAAAACACTTTTTTTTTTTTTTTTTTTTTATTTATGGGGTAGATTTGACTTAGACTTATAAATAGGAAGTTGAAAAACCATCCAAATATATCAGAATTGGTGGAGAAACATAGAGAGTGATTGCGAGCAAGATTGAGAGAATTAGAGCAAGCTTGAGAAGAAAAATATGAAGAACACGGAGATTTAAAGATCTAATCCATACAATCCTATAGATCTATATATTTTTCAGTTTTTCATATACATGAAGTGTTCGATGAATTATCTAAATAAATATTTGATTATGTCTAGCTAAAGTTATTATATTTTGGGGTTTGGATACGATGAATGTTCGATGTTTTGATGCTTTTTTCAATCAAGTATGATCCCTTTGATATTCTCGTATTTCGAAATCATTGTTGCATAATTGATTGATAACCTCTTATACTTGATAGTAGTAGTTTCTTGATAAACTTTATAACTTATAGGTTTGATAAATCGAATCGAGAGAGGAGATTTATCAATAGCATTTTCAAACACAAAACACCATAATCAGCAAGATGGAGAGTTTTGAGATTAATAGTGGAGTCTTTTAAATCTTTAAAGCTTTTGGAGTTGTAAATCTGATTTCGAAGAGAGATGTTATTTCATTCTTAGTATCTACGGTTAATCGCTTCGAGAGAAACTATAATTGTGTTTGACTTATATTGAATTAAATTAGAAACAATACTTGATTGATTGAACATGATTTATATTGAGAGTTTATCGGCTCCCAAACCCCACAATATCTCCTTATCATTTGATTTTATCGATTACTTGTTAATTGATCTTAATCTTGGTGAAATTTTGATAATATTTTTTATAATCATTTATTTTATGTCCATCGTTGGTAACGACACAACAACACTTATCTTTTCTACTAGTTTAAATAAATCTAAATTATCTAAATTATATTACTTATTGAATTATAAATCAATCTGGTTCTTATGTAATATGACCTTATTCGTCGTGTACTACATCTACACCGCATACTTGCAGTTAGATAAACACACAAAATAAAGTGCGAATATATTTTTGTCGCCGTTTCTAGGGATAAATTGATTAGAAATTGATAATAATATAATAGGTAAATTAGTTTTAATTTAAACACTTTTTATACTTTGAAACTTGGCTTGAGTGATTTTTCAAGTGGTAAGAGAGAAAATGGCAGCACCACTACAGGTCAACTTGAACGATCAAGTCCAACAACTTCAATTGCAACTTCAAGCATTGAAAATGCAACTCTAAACACCATCACCACCACAACCAGCCATTCAAGTTATGTTCCAACCTAATACTAATCGGGTATACAGAGAAGCAAACAAGTTGATGATTCTGGCGAACAACTTTGAGTTGAAAACTGAATTAATTGTTATGACTTAACAAAACTAGTTCGGGGGAAGTGCTATAGACGATTTTAATGCACATTTGGTATATTTTCTCAAATTCTGTGGAACGATCAAGATGAACGGTGTTACGAACAATGCGATTAAACTTTGAGCTATCCTTTCTCTTTGAAGGATAAGGCTAAGTTTTGGTATAACACTTTTGGCTTTGAAGCCATTGAAATGTGGGACAAGATGTGTTAGAAATTCATTATGAAGTTCTTTCTCCCAATCAAGACTTTGAAGTTAATGAGCGAAATAACTCGATTTCGTCACATTGATGGAGAACTGCTACATGAGGCTTGGTAGAGATTTAGAGAATTTTTGAGAAAGTGCTCTTAACATGGTTTCCTGAATGACCAGAAATTTGCTACTTTTACAATGGTTTTGAGTGAGCATACGAAAGTGATGGTGGAAGCCTCACTGGGAGGTGCATTACTGGTGAAAAACACTAATGTCACAATGAATTTATTGGAAGAAATGACGACAAATAGTTGTCAATGGCCGAATGAGCAATCAAGCCCGAGGCAAATAACCATGGTGAATAAAAACAAGTAAGTTATCTCCTTGAAGCAACAAATAGCATCGATGAATACCAAGTTCGAGATGTTAATGACACAAAACATGGAGTTTCCAAGCAGTCAAGCAAGTGGAGTCGCCATGCACAATTTCTTAAATCAAAGAAATTTCTATCGAAACAATCAAGGAAGGAACCAATATCATCCAGGGATGAGAAATCACCCAAACTTCTCATATGCTAATCCGAACAACGTACCCCCACTCCCACCAAATTCCACAATTACAAATGGAATGATCAGTGAGGGGAGGAAATTAAGCATGGAGAAGATGTTCACCTTGTTTATGGGTGAAACAAATTCCTGGTTTGAAAAAATCGAGGCGAGCTTAACCCAAATGAATGAATCTTTCGAAATTCACATACGGCTCTGGAGACATAAATTTCACAGTTGGAAGCCAACATCAAAGGAGTCGATCTTCGAGCGAGCAATACGGAGGTGAACCCAAAAGAGCAATATTATATCATTCATCTTAGGAGTGGTAAGGAAAACGAGGATCCGACGAAACTGAGTGAATGAGAAGCCCGAAATAGTTATGAAAAAAGAGAAAAAAGTGATCAAAAATTAAATTGACAAGAAGAACCACAAGCAAATATTATTTTACCATCTCATATAAATATATTTGAAATGAGATGGTATACAATCACCCCATAGAAGCCTAGTCATGTTGCTAGCAGAAAAAGAAAAATCACATGCTAGCAGAAAAAGAAAAGTCTCAGTTATCAAAGGGTCGATCCACTAAAAAGCTATATATTTTAAAGAAGATAATTTAAAAATTCGATTACATATCAAGTATGGTAAACACTTAAAATACGTAAGACCGTCCAAATTTTTTTTTCTATTACTGTAAAAAAACAACCCGACATCGTTAAAATGTAAAAACAAACAAACAAACAAAAAATATTTGCCCTTATATTTTCCGTTTAACCCGACAAATGTCGGGATATTATAACTATAACTAGGGTGGGGTGAGCACTCGATCAGTTCGACCCAATACCGAATCGAACCGAGATAATCGATTTAACCGAACTGAAAAAATCTAAAACCATATTGTTTGTGAAATTGCAAAGCGAAACAAATAAAAAATAGGCTTAGAAACGAATAATCCAAATCGAAATAAAAAAATAATTAATAACTAATATAAATATTATTATTTTTTATTTTAAATTATATTATGTTTATTTCGATTATTAGTACACAAAAATCGAACCAAACAATCGATTTCTTGGAATTCTTAAATCGAACCGAATTTACATGATATCGAATTGAACGGAATCAATCTTTTTTTTTTTTTTTTTGGTTTTTTGGTTCACCCCTAGCTATACGCTATCATGTTATACAACTTATACTTGCTGAGTCCGTGTATTATACATGAATCTACCATCAAATACACTATAGTTCTTTCAAAAAAGAAAGAAATTATACACCGTAGTATTTTATAATTAATAGTACCAATAGGAGATATAAATCAATAAGAAATAATACACACTTTCAAGTCATGAATTTGATTTAACCAAGATTAATCATTTTCGAAAATTACTTATTAATCAATAAAATTTTCAAAAACCAAACAACAATGTTTGTAATAGATAATTTTGAAATGTCAATTTATTATTAAAACTTGTATTCAGAAGAAAAATGCCAACTAATTTTTTATTTTTTCCACAAAAGTAACAACTCAAAATTTGAAAACAAATCTATTAATTAAAACCGAGAATAGACTTTACGTGACAAATTTGACTTGGTGTATAAATTTAGCGGGTCGTTTTGAAAATCACATAACACAATTTACTCTAGATTATAATTAACAAGCTTGAATGGTGAAATAATAATAGTAATTGCGAGAATTTCTATGTATCCGAACGAACGAATAATGATTCCAATATTATAATTAGTATAACTAAATAATTATTACGCGTATAAAAATATAGGTGATACGAGTAAACATATGAGTAAAATATGGAAGAAATTGGACATATCAATTACTGAAATATAGGAAGATCTTTGTATTGAACATCAAAAGATTGTGATGTGTCAAGTGGTGAAAATATATAATCAGCTTCCGAAATTTGAAGCATATAGTAAAAAATATCAAAACCATCCGATCTCAAAAATCTTTACATGTATTTTCTAAAAATAATATATTAAATACAGCACCACTCGAACCTATAAATATGACTACTGGTCGAGACACTCATCAATACATTGCCACATTTTCAATATTAATTAAAAATGGCAAAGGCCTTGGCATATTTTTTTGCTGTAATGATCTGCTTCATGAGTTTAGTCTCGGGTACGGATTAATTTTGTTTTGGAGTTTGTGTGTTTCTCCTTTTTAATAATTTGGGTCAATTTAATTAAGTTTTGGTTGAATTGAATGTGCAGGTACGTTGGGTGGCGCTTGCGGAGGTGCCATACCAAATGTTCATTGTGATCCAAGTAACGAATACTCGTGCAATTACAGTTGCGCTGCCAAACATCCCACTACGTTTAAATCATTCTGTCAATATGAGGATGGACGTATTGATCGTACTTATTGTACTTGCATTTTTGAATGTCGTTGATTGGGATACTAACCAACTGGATTTATTCCTTGTCACCACTCCCTTGCCTACTTAATTAAATAAACAATTGTTATAATTGATAAATCATTTTGGCAGTTCATTTTGTTTTATGTTTTTATTTTTTGGATTCTCACTTGTTCAGTATTTATATTGGAAGGCTTTTAACCGGACACCAATATTTATCATAAAATGATTTTTCCGTAAAAAATTAGAACTTGGTTAAAAATTGCTATTATTGATTCAAAGAATGAAACTTGAGAACCCGTCTTGTACCGGTGTGGAATACATTCGATATACATATACTGAATTAAAAGTTAAATAAAAAGAAGAAAAGAACTTAAAATATACATGGATCGAAAACAAGGAGATAAGATTTATTGAGACTAATTGCCTCTATATTGAAAATTGAATTTGGGGTTAGGAGTAGAATCTTTAGATCATCTTTAAATAAGAAGGAGAAATAAATTATATTTAAATAAGAATGAAAATTGTACGTGGTATATATGATATTAATATTATTGCTATATATATATATATGAGTCCGGTTTGATGACCGATTTTTTAAAAACGGTTCAACCGGTCGGACCAGTGACCCAGTGAACCAGTTATTGATTCGATTCGATGTTCGGTCCGATTTTCAAAACATTGAATTTTGACGGGTAAAAACTGTTTTGATATTTGAGAGTGTTCTAAGAAATAAATAAATATATATGGTTTTGATTTTAACTAAGTCATGGGCTATGAAATCAGTTTAAAAAAAATGATATGATATTTATATTATACTAGTTTATATGAATATTTGCGAAATAGATGATTAATCAGATAAATTGAATTGATTGTACCATTAAACTATATTATTATCCAATTTAAATTATGAAAAGCCCGTGTGTTCCACGGATTATGAAAGAAATAAAATATCAATTTGATAATTTGAATTATTCATACAGATGAATTACAATAATGTCATTCTCGCAACAACATAATTTCAAAAAAACTTCACTCATAACTATTAGTATGCGATACAAGGATGACATGTGCATTACACAAGAGTTATTAAACAACATTTTTAAAGGATTAATGATGGTTATAAAAATCTAAAATCTTGAAACACGAGTAATTAAAATAAAAAGGCGAATGTTGTTTTAATAAGGGAGATTTCTCATTTACTACACTCCCATTAACACTAATTACCAAATACTCTAATGAAAAATATTTTGTCAAATTTAGTCAAACATATTCTATTTAATCAAGATTGCAACTTAAATAATCAAAACTACCCATACACCTAAAAAGCTAATAATAATAATAATAATAATAATAATAATAATAATAATAATAATAATAATAACAACAACAACAACAAACTTTATAAGGCTCCTCCTCCGAATGAAATTCAATGGGATAATAATAATAATTATAATAATAATAATAACGGCGTATAAAATTTTGCTCCACATGTAATGAGTAGTATGAAATTATGCTCGGTGTAGTATGTATTTTTGTTTTGAAAATATTGTGTAGTATGGAATTATCTTGTGCAATTTAATATAAAATTTGACAGTCCAACCTAAGATTTTGAAAAAAAACAAAAAAACTGCATAATGTAGTTTGCAATCTGGTAGGGTTTAGTATTTAATTTGATAATGGTGGTATGCATTTTAAAATATATTAGTATTTTTATTGATTTTCTGAATTTTACTGAGTTATGAATTTGATAATGGTAGAATGAGTTTAAAATATAATTAGTATTAAATTTAAAAAGCATAAAATTGTGAAAAAATAGGTTGTATTTTAGTGTGACATGTTGCATAAAATAATTACATGATATAGTATGAAATCTCAAGACATAGTGTGAAATTTTGCCTATAATTATTAAAAGTATAAAAATTAGTAGTGTGGAATTCCGACTATATACATTATAAGTATGAAATTGTATTATATAGTATGGAAATGCGCAGTGTAGAATTAAATTCGGCGTTAACGGTTGATGACAATGATATGAAATTTCATGTAATAGTATGAATTTTAATTGTATTAAATATTAAATAAAGAAAAAAATTTGAAAGAAAAAAAAACAAAAAAAAAAATCATTAATAAGGGTAAAGCAGTATTCTTATGTAGTAGTTTATATTAAATAGGGAGATAAATGATTATATGGAAAGTTAATGTTTTCACTAGTGTATTTGAGATAAAACATTTACATAATGGAGCATATGTGAATTGTCACTTGTTTTTAAATTGTGTCGTATCATAATGGTTTCTCTTAACAAAGTAAATATTTCAAAAACTAAAATATGAACTATATATGACAATAAACAATGTCTGCTACCAATATCATCACTATTTTGACATACTTTCAATTGGTTATATCTAACATGGGATGTGATGTTATATCATGTGTGATGTGCGATCATGCCAAATAAGATTTATTCACATGCTTAGATTATATTTTATTTAGTAATTTTTTAAGTGTATATTGAAATGTCTTGTAAAATAACTATTAATTTATATATTTTCGCAACTTATTTAGATTTACGAAAATGTATTTTATTTTAATTTTTTACACATTTAAGTTATTAATAACTAAGGTAATTAAGAGTTCGATAAAAATTAATTTAGAGTTGAGAATACTAAATACAAAGTGAATAAAAACATAATTTAATTTATTTCGCATACTATATATATTAAAGCCCGGTACATGAGTTTTGTAAAAGAGTAATATTTATTAAGAATCAAAAATCAAAATTGAAAAGAATACACACAAATTATAACATTGTTTATTATATTATAATTACACCATTTTTGAATATACATAATTTTCAAAGCTTTTACCCGTGCGATACAAAAAATTAGTTAAAGACTTGTTTTTAAAACTGTTTATCAATATTCATTTTGAGAAGGAAAAAGAGAAGCTAATATAGATATAAAAGTTGAGGAAATCACCTTTTAAACTTATAAGCTAAAATTTAATAAGGCATTGTTCCTGAAACATAGATCTAAAATTTGAGAAATTCATAAAATATAAAATCTATATTAATTTATAATATTTATTCAATTTTTATTTTTTTCCATATTTATGAAATAATGAAGTTAATCAAAATTTAACAAATTTTTAATTTAAAATTATTTTGAGAGTTATTTTATAGCATTTCTATTTTTTTCATTTATAAATATTAAGTAACTATTAATGATTAAATACTTATTTTTCTATATTTATTTAATTTGAATTATAATTTTTAATGACTTATATTATTATTATATAATATATTTCTAGATTTCATTTTTTTAATTTATTAATTAGTTATATAAATTTAAGAAAATTGAAAGTACAACATAATTTTATTTTGAAAATATAATTGCTTATATTTGGTAGGTCCTAGGACACATCATTTTCGAGTTTAGGTTCATAGTAGTGACACGTGACACATTGTCATTAGTTGAGAAAAATATTCTATATATGGAGTAATCTTAAAAGACCAATAGGGTACACGTGAAATTCAAAGTGATGGGGGATGACATGTGTCAATCGTAGCTATGATTAACTGCCACGTAGGCTTGAGTAAGGTCGGTACTGAACTATTTTAAGCTCTGGCCTAAATGATAAATAATGCCCCATGTATGTTTCTTTTTTAACAAATGATAAGATAGAAAGTACAAAAGATAGAAACAACTATATGATATAAATAAAGGTTAACTATTTTTTGCCCATAAACTATTATATTTTTTACAGTTTACCATACAAACTATTATTTGTGACAAATCGACATACAAACTATGTCCGATTTGCAATTTGCCCCCAAAACCAGATTTTTTTTGTAGTTTTGTGACCAAACCCGGATGACGTGGCACAATCGGATTGTGCCACATCATCAGATTTTGATTACAAAACCACAAATATCTCAGTCTAGGGCAAACTGTAAATCATACATAGTTTGTATGGCGGTTTATCACAAATAATAGTTTGTATGGTAAACTGTGGAAAACGCAATAGTTTGGGTGACAAAAATTAATTACCCCAAGCGTGTTCATTCTTTTATAAAATTCTAAGATAGCATACATAACAGAAAACACAAGATACAAACGATAACTAACTAAAAAAGGACACGTTACAACCCCTTAAAAAAAGTGCATTACACTTCCCCGAAAAGTTCTTAGTCGAATCAAAGAGTCACCGACACCAGTCCACCACAATCCTACAAAATGAAAAGAAAAAAAAATAAATAAAATGAAAGCAGTAGATATTTTTCGAACAAAACAAATGCGCAATTACTTACAGAAGATTCTTCTGGCATTTTTTTTTACCACAAAACCATCAATTATATCACTATAATCAAGATTTTCTGCAATATCCTTTAAGATGCGAAAAATTATTAATCCATACAATCTATCATGGCTCATGGTTGTTCATAAATACGATTTTAACAACTTCAATTTAGAAAAACTTCTCTCTGCTGATGCCCCAGTTATAGATAAAGTCAATAATATTTTATAAGCAATCATCACATGAGGAAACATATCCATATTTTTTTTGTAAATTATATTATTTTAATAATAAAAATATTCATTGCCCCCTAATATATTCAATTTTTTTGCCCATTGCCTCCTAAAGTACTTTTTGTTATACTTTACCCTCTGATGTACAAGAGTTGTCGACGTTGCCCCATAAATTTATTTTCGCCAGAATACTCCTTCTAAATCCTGTCGGCGGAAAATCATCGAGCAAAGTGTAAATTTTTTACAACTTAGGTGGCACTTAAAATAATATAATATTGGATTTGTGTGTGCGTGTGTGTATATATATAATCGTGATATGATATCATAAATTTTTTCTGATAATAATATAGTAATTTTAATATAATTAAAAAATATATCATTAAAAAAGTTATATCTTATATAATCATATTTGCACATGAACACAAATATTAAGGTTGTTTTTGCACCTTTCCATATGTAATATTGTGATAATATAAAATATGTACACGTAAAGTTGTAATACGTTTAACTCAAATTATGACACGTTTAACTAGATTTGTGATACTTTTGCAGTAATTTACAATATATTTATATGGGAATCTCATAATAATTTTGTAATACTTTTAATTAGTTTATAACACTTTAATAAAATTTTGTGATACTTTTAATTTTATATAAAAATATAATATACAATATGTATATGTAAAGTTGTAACACGTTTAACTCAAATTATGATACTCTTTTAACTAGATTTGTGATACTTACAGTAATTTATAATATATTTATATGAAGATTTCATAACGATTTCATAATTCTTTTACATTAATTTGTGACACTTTTAATACAATTTTGTGATAGTTTAAGCTTTTAATACTTAATTTTGTAAAGTTGATGCACGAATATTGAAACCGAAGACCAACTGGCCTACACCGAACTCAGAGACCAGCAACTACTTACAAATCCAATCAAGAACAAAAGCACCACAAATATGGCTTAGAGAGACCAAACAGTTAGCAACATAAGATTGACGGAAGTTTACGGAAGCTTTATTTATAGCTTATCCAACATCCTTTTTTTACTGAAACAAGGCAGCACTCGAAAACAAAAATAAAGATTACACACCGGTAATTAAGTCACCCTAACCGACCCATCTAATCATAATGATTATTTTTAATCATTTTATTGGGTCATATGATGTATATAACTAGAATCACATTCATGTACCCATACACAAAACTAAATATCAAAGAACATAATACAACCTTCCAGAGCAAATGTTTCCTGCCAAAGTACACAAGTGCGTAAGAACTAATAAGGTCTGTCAGCATTGATTTTTTTTTTTCTCAACGAAAATTAAGTAGCTTCCTAATGAAATTCTAAATACTGAAAATTATGAATAATAAATCAATCTTCCACACCACACCCACCAGGAAAATTCACGCCCCCCACCCCTCATTCCCAACACCACACCTGCACATAACACACGTGACACAACACAACAAAATCATACCAGCACATGCACATATACACATAAATTAGCCAGCCACACACACACACACACACAGAGAGGGAGAGAGAGAGAGAGCACGTGAACGGGATGAAAAAAACTCTACAAGCCAATTCCGATACCGTTTTGAATAATTCAATCGGTAATGAAACTAGATTTCGGTGATGGGAGTTGAAACCTTTAAATTTCCATAGATCGAATTCGTGATTTTGACCTCTGATCTTCAGTGATCGAAACATTCTATCATAAATCTGATTTCGGATTTAGAATCAGAAAGTGGAGACGATTTGAATTATGTAGATAATGATGAATTCTTCCGCCGAAGACGGTGGCCGTCGCCGACGAACAGTGGCCTCATTTTTATGTGCGTGCATGAGAGAGAGAGAGAGAGAGACGGCTGATCTGATATTGTGTCTTTCCTTCTATTTTTTTTCTTATAGATAGTGTGTTTGGTGGGTGGGGCGGGTCAACAGGCTGAATGAGTTGAATATGGGCAAATAGGTTAAACGTGGTCTCATAGTATGGGACCAGTGTCACACTAATATAGACCGTTTTGTTTATAGATTTAAAACTATAATTATCTAAAATATGTTTTAGGTTTATTTTCGATAAATCTTGTATGACATAAGGATGTTATTGTTAAGGGCGCGGATATACGCACCTCAAAATATTATTAGTTGACCTCAATTGATAAAAATATCCCAAAAAATTTTAAAATACATTTATTTTTACTAATTATACCCCATAAACACCACATTTTACCCTATATAATATAATAAATAATATAATAATAAGAAGAATAAAACAAAATAATAATAATAATAATAATAATAATAATAATAATAACAACAACAACAACAACAACAACAATACGTTCTGTGATGCGGACCAAAATGTCTGTACGTAATATTATGTGATATATGTGGGTATTTGTGGAAAACGACCTCATTTCTAGGAGAGGGTGTGCCTCCTGGAAGATGGGCGAGCTGTATTATGTCTCTAAGAAGTGAACGAGCTGAAGGCTGTTCCTTGAAAGTGAGCGAGTTGATATGGTTAGAGTAGCGACATGTAGTATGAGGATGAGTTCTCATATAGGGTCGTGACCTCTTGTGGTTTGAGCTGTGTAATTGAGCTCGATTATGGGCTTTATGAATATTAGACCCGAATGGGCTAATATGGATGGTAATGTGGGGGCCCGGCGGGCTGTATGAAAAGAATTATAGGCCCAGACCTATTTTATTAATTTAATGAGAGATTTATTGTTTATGAGAACTTAACATATTGGAGTAATCCTAATTCCAAGATAGTTGTTGTATTTATGGTGGAGATCGGATTTTGAAATGTGAGGAAATTTATATAAATTTTCGATCGAAGCAGTTTTTATTTTCGGAAAATCCTGCGCAGTGTTTTTCAAAATACGATTGTGTATAATATAACCGTTGGATCAACTCGAAAATTGGATATGTTAATCTAAACATGTTGAAGTTCAATCTGAACGGTAGGGATCTGATTATGAGTTTGGAAAAATTTTATAACGAATTTTAAATAGAGCTGATCCTGTTTCCAAAAACTGCTTGTCTAATTTATTTTGAGAATTAAGTTATGTACACTTTAATTGTTGGACGGAGTTGAATTTTGGGTATAATATGTACGATATATAGTGGTTAAATATGAATAGTGGTGGATATCAGGTTTTGAAGATTTGTGAACACGAATAAAGGTTGTGATGCTTGTGTTTTATTTATTGATCATATACTAACGGATTGAGTAAGGTTTATTCGTTGAGTTTGTATTAATGTTGGTTTTTGAGGATTACTTTATGTGTTGCTTGGACCTTAACCCGGGAATGGTCAACGCAAACAAATGCGATGAGGTCGCGTGTTCAAATATTCAAGGGATGATCCATTTTGTTGCTCGAAATCTAAGGTGATGAGGTCGTGTATCAACATAACACAACAAAATCAACACAAATCGAGATAAGTATTTATTTTGTTTTAGATGTGTTTAAATGAGGATGGTATGGTTTGGTTGATTGATGTGGTTGTCATGTGGAATACTTCCTTATTGACTTGATTTATATGGGGATAGACTTATGGTTTATTTGATTTAATAGAGATAAATGTATGGTTTATGTGATTATATAAAATATTAATTATCCATGGGGTTGGATAAATTTGGTTTTAAAATTCTTTCATGGTTTTGATAGAATGAATGATGGTATATTAATCATGCGTGGAGAGTGCTAAGTGGACGTATGTGGTTTTATTTTGTGGGGATATGCATGTGGTTGATTTTATATGGTTATGAACATGCTAAGAATTGATCATTTTTACACATTCACGTACGATGATGGTTTTATTAGGTCGATGACGGTTCAATTCCAACGCTTTCATTAGGTTGATGATGGTTTAATTCCGACGCTTTCATTAGGTCGATGATGGTTTAATTCCGACGCTTTCATTAGGTCGATGATGGTTTAATTCCGACGCTTTCATTAGGTCGATGATGGTTTAATTTCGATGCTTTCATTAGGTCGATGATGGTTAAATTCTGACGCTTTCATTAGGTCGATGATGGTTAAATTTCGACGCTTTCGTTAGGTCGGTGATGGTTGTGGGCTGACGCTTCTATTAGGTCGGCGATGGTGTTTGTGATTGTATTGTGGCGGGAGAAGGTAACTTTGGATCGGAGGGCACTTCTCTCGACTAGGCGAGCTGTTGAAGGTGTTTTGTGTGTTTTTGTGTGGCGGGAGAAGGTAACTTTGGATCGGAGGGCACTTCTCCCGTACAAAGTTTGTGATTGTGGTTTGTGGTAATTTTTGTGGTGGGAGAAGGTAACTTTGGATCGGAGGGCACTTCTCCCGCATAGAATTTGTGTTTTGAAAATTGGGAATTTATTGTGATATATAATAAATGAAGTTGCGCGAGCTATTTTGATTCTTTGTGACTAAGTGGTTGTGATGTTTTACTTATGGTTGGAAGTGATATGCTTGACTTACGGGTTTTTCCCATGCTCTTTTGTTTTTTAGTAGATGGTTGTTCTTATGCGAGCTAATACATCATGTACGCTGTTTGATGGGATTGTTAATAAGTCATGTTGATTGTTTTTAATGTACTGCGATCTCGTGAGACGAAGTGTGATTGGTTGATGCGACCTGTAGTAGATTATGGGTTTTATTTCGTACATGGTTTGTGGTTTTATTACCCTTTGGGGCGAGCTGTGTGCATTTTTACCCTTCGAGGCGGATTGTGTGTTTTTACCCTGCGGGGCTGTTGTTTTGTTACTCGTTGAATCTCATGGTCTTATGAGGATATGAAATATGATTGTGATTGGTTACGAATTCGTGCGACCTATGTGCAAATCGGGTTTATTTGACATTTACTTTTTGTGCATAATCTGGTTGGATTACTTGATTGTATTAACTTGGGACTACATAGGCGATCTTTATTGAGTTGATGTGGCCTAGTTGTTTTGTATTGTTGGCATTAATTAAACATAGGGGACTAGGTGGTTTTCAGTCCCATGTTATTGTCATATGGTTACAATTGGATTGTGTATGGTTTAACTGTTTTAATTTGGGAGACTGAGTAATTTTCTTGGCGAACTAACGAAATTGTTATGGTTATAAGATGATGTTTAAGTAAAGATTACGGTTTGAGGTATGGAATATTTTCTTGATCGACCTGTTTTAGGTCTTGTGAATGGCTTATGATATTTTGACTTTTTAAAAGCATATATTTTCTTGTATTATTATGCCCGATTATAACTTCAAAGCTGTAGAGGGAAGGTTGTATGGTTTTAGGTCGTCAAGTACGGAGTCTGGGGACTCGACTTGGGGACTCGCAGGTATGTCTTCTTGGGCGATGAGTGAGCTCAGCAAGCTGATCTTTTTGAGGTCGCTATTTTATGTGGTAAATTCTTATGGGATGATTGATGTATAGCTTGGTATATCAGGTTGGATGATTGATGTAGAGTGGTGAAGTGATTTGTGCATGTTTTATTTGTTTTTGATTGCATTTTTGAAATTATTGAGTCCGAATGTGATTTTAAGTCGGTGGATAAAAGTTGTGTGGTTTAGGCCATCATATATATACAGTCGGTCTGGGGACTTGCAGATCATCCCTCGGAGATGATCATGCTATCTTAAGAAGAAGCGAGCTCGGTAAGCTGAATTTTTGCAGGTCGCAAGTATACTTGACAATTTACTGTGGAAAGATGAGTGTTATAACTCGGTTTGTTGAGCTGTGTGATTTTGATGTGTGGTTTGGTAAGGTAAAATGATGATTTACTTATTATTTTTGAAGTGGTTGTGCTCATGTAATTCTGTTTTTACATGTCCTACCTGATTTCGTGCCTCAATCAGCTAGAACATGGGGGACTAGCTGATGCGGACCAAAATGTCTGTACGTAATATTATGTGATATATGTGGATATTTGTGAAAAACAACCTCATTTCTAGGAGAGGGTGTGCCTCCTGGAAGATGGGCGAGCTGTATTATGTCTCTGAGAAGTGAACGAGGTGAAGGCTGTTCCTTAAAAGTGAGCGAGTTGATATGGTTAGAGTAGCGACCTGTAGTATGAGGATGAGTTCTCATATAGGGTCGTGACCTCTTGTGGTTTGAGCTGTGTAATTGA
>BMAC01000170.1:853251-868473 GCA_014905375.1 Phtheirospermum japonicum
CATTAATATATATATATATATATATATATATATATATATATATAATATATATATATATATATATATACCAAATTAAATTTTGACTATTGTTACCAAATCTCAATATATGGAATATACAACAAATTGAAATGAGAAAATTAATTAGTATTGAATTTTATCAACCAAATTAACAATATTATTACAAAACATATAATATTATATCATGCACTACAAAAAAAAGGAAAAATTCCGAGGGAATTTTCTCGGTATTCAGGAAAAATCCCTCGGTTTTCCAAAAATCGAGGGAAAAATTCCCTCGAAAAAAGTGTCATCGGAATTTTGTTCCGAGGGAAAAAATCCCTCGGAAAAATGAATCCGAGGGAAATGTTCCCTCGGAAACTCTCCCGCGCAATCCCTCGATTTTTCGAGGGACTTCCGAGAAAAATATTCTCTCGGATATTTGTTATTTTCGAGGGAAACAAATCCCTCAGAATTCCGAGGGACTCGTATTCCCTCGGACTTCCGAGGGATATGTTTCCCTCGAAAATAGCAAATATCCGAGGGAATATTTTTCCCTCGGTTTGTTTTTATTTTTTTATATTTTACTTTTCCGAGGGATTACCGAGGGAAAATCCCTCGATTTTAATTTTTTTTATTAATTTTAATTTTATTTTAGTTTTAATTTTAATTCCTGTTCAATTATTAAAATTCTCAAAAATTTGAAAAAAGTAATTAAAGAAATGACAAATAAATAAACCAATTATTATAAAGACGTCGAGGAAAATCTGATCCTGGTCAACCTCGTTACTCTCCTCCTGGGAAGACGCACGTTCTTGTTCCTGGGTCAGATGTCGCTCGTACTCCACCTGAAATACAACTCGTTATTAAAATTTTACGTTAAAATCAAAGAATTAGAAAAAAATAAGAAAGAGACTCACATTAATATTAGCAGATCTGGTATCGATCCACGCGCCGTCTTTCTTCGTGTGTGTACGTTTAAAAAGATCGTAGTACGTAGGCGGCGAACCCGTCTCCCGCTCCTGTATTCAAATAGAATTTTCAAGTAATTAACATTAAAATTAAATAAATAAATATTAAATTATTATATTTGGATTCATCGATCGATCGTATTTTGTTGTTGGTCGAATCCCACGACACGTGTGGACACGCACGTGCTCGTTGGTATTCTTCGATCGAATTTGGGTTCAAAACCACCCCACGTGCCTAAGATGATAGGATCGGTTTCGTTTTTGCGATTTTTCTATTTTTTACGATTTTTTTTATTTTTTGAAACATTTCGAGAGAATCAGAAATCCCTCGGAATTCTTTCAAAAATCCCTCGGAATTCCGAGGGAATCAAAATTCCCTCAGAATGTTTCAAAAAATAAACAAAAATCGAAATAAATTAGAAAAAAAATAGGGTTTATTTTCGGGTCGCCGAGGCGCACCCCTCCCCGCCCCGGTCGTAATTTCTCGGGTCMTCTTACTATTTTTTACTATTTTTTCTATTCTTTCGGGGTTTTTTTTCGATTATTCATCTAAAATCGAAAAAAATTTGAAAACGCGTGCGGAACGATCGACGCCCGTGGTTCCACGACGCCGAGACGCACCCCTCCTCCAATATGGAAAAATCACGACGCTACGTCGTTTCGCGTTTCCCACCGAAGGAGTTCATGATCGATCGTATCTTGTTGTTGGTCGAATCCCACGACACGTGTGGACACGCACGTGCTCGTTGGTATTCTTCGAACGAATTTGGGGTCAAAACTACCCCACGTGCCTAAGATGATAGGACCGGTTTTGTTTTTGTGATTTTTCTATTTTTTACGATTTTTTTTATTTTTTGAGACATTCCGAGGGAATCAGAAATCCCTCGGAATTCCGAGGGAATTTTGATTCCCTCGGAATGTTTCAAAAAATAAACAAAAATCGAAATAAATTAGAAAAAATTAGAAAAAATAGGGTTTATTTCCGGGTCGCCGAGGCGCACCCTCCCCGCCCCGGTCGTAATTTCTCGGGTCTTCTTACTATTTTTTACTATTTTTTCTATTCTTCCGGGTTTTTTTTCCATTATTCATTTAAAATCGAAAAAATTAGAAAACGCATGCGGAACAATCGACGCCCGACGCCCGTGGTTCCACGACGCCGAGACGCACCCCTCCTCCAATATGGAAGAATCACGACGCTACGTCGTTTCGCGTTTCCCACCGAATGAGTTCATCGATCGATCGTATCTTGGTGTTGGTCGAATCTCACGACACGTGTGGACACGCACGTGCTCGTTGGTATTCTTCAATCGAATTTGGGGTCCCATAGACCCACTTGCCTTAGATGATAGGATCGGTTTCGTTTTTGCAATTTTTCTATTTTTTCAATTTTTTTTTTGATAAATAGAAAAAAATCCAAAAAAAAATAAAAAAAATAGTAAAAAATAGAAACAAAACCCAAACAATTACGATTGGGGCGGGGAGGGGTGCGCCTTGACGTCCCGAAAATAAATCCTATTTCTTTATTATTTTTTTCAATTTTTTTTTATTTTCTTGGGGTTTTTAAAATATTAATTAATATTTTGAGGGAATCTAATTTCCCTCGAAAATATTCCGAGGGAACACCTAAACCCTCGGAATTATTCCGAGGGAAATTTGATTCCCTCGGAATGTTAATTAATATTTAAAAAAAAAAACTGTTACGAGGGAATTTAAATTCCCTCGAAATTCTGAGGGAATTATTCCCTCGGAAACAGTCTCGTCGGCCATCCGTCGGTTTGTTCTTCGAAAATTGTGGCGGCATACTTTGGCGCCAGTATTCCTGAAGGAATTTCCGAGGGACCCTTGTTCCCTCGGAAAAAATCGAGGGATTATAAGATCATTCGGTATTCCCTCGAAAATTTTCGAAGGATTTAATTTTTCTCGGTTTTTCCCTCGGAAAACTGCTATTTTTTTGTAGTGATGGGCAATGTTACCAAACGTATACATCCACAACTGAAGCAATAAATTAATGACAAAAAAAATACGTTACCAAATATATAGCCACAATTAAAGTAATAAATTAATTAAAAATTGAGAGAAACAATTAAAACCAAAGCCTAAAAAAAAACTGTAAAAAATGGTAACTTTCATAGGCAGGAAAACCAAGAAATTTCACAACATTATTCACTTTCCTACCAAACTCTCTCTCTATATATATATAGATTTAAACGAATGTACCTGGTCTATTAAATTGTGCATTCTCGCGTCTTTTGATCAAGAACCCGATGTTTATCGTACTCCCACAGACGGCTCCACTTGATGTAACCAAAAAATATGACTTACCAAGAAAGAGGTCGGATCGCCTCGAATTGCCTTCTCAACCACGAACGACATGCACAAAGCCCAAGGCGGACAACTTCGGAGTAGACCCATCCGATACTTAAATTAGTAACCATATAAATTGTATAAAAAGAGAGACTAATTCCCCATAAAATCGTGACCATGATCCATGATAATTAAAGTTATGAAATAAGACTTTCAATCCCATATTTATAAGATTATTTAGACTTATTCATCAACCAATAAGAATTCATTCATAAGATGAGAATAAATCTCCCAACTATACTCAATTTTCATAATAATTAAATATTCTCATACTAGGATTATTACTTTCTATAATTTCATAATAATCACAAAAATTTATTATTACCATGTTATCGACCTGCCGAGACCCCGTAACTATATAAAACCACATAGTACCATATACTTGGGGACCTAAAATCTTGTACCGTCTTGTTACTTTCTTACCATATATAATCGAGTCGATTGTTGATGTCGTATCAATTGCAAAGACTTCTATGCATCTAAATGAACAATTATTCCAATAATAATTTAACTTATTTATTTATTTTGAAGAAATTCCAAACATATATTATTATTCTTATAAATAATTTTTACACGTATAATAATATGGTGTATTATATATAACTTACAGATGGATTATGGATTTAATAAACATGTGAGTAAAATATGGAGGGAATTGGACATACAAGTCAAATATTATGTTACCAAAAACCTGTGCATTTTACAGTCAAACAGCAATATAGGTAATAACAGTGCTGATTATAAGATCTTTGCATGTCAAATCCGAAAAATTGTACTGTGTCAAATAGTGAGAATATATAACCACTCCCGATTTTGAATTTTATTATATACAGATTTTTATAGTAAAAAATTCAAATCTATTGGATCTCAAAAACCTTACGTAATGAGAATTCTTTTTAGGGGTTATATACAATACCACTCGAACCTATAAATATGGCTTCTGGTCTAGACTCTCCTCAATACATTTGCAATCACTAATTATTCAAAACATTCCCACACTTTCAATATTAATAAAAATGGCAAAGGCTTTGGCATCTTTTTTGGCTGTAATTATCTTTTTCATGAGTTTAGTCTCAGGTACGGATTATTACAAACTTTCAATATTGTATATCAAATGTTACAAGTTCTATAAATTAAATACGTAAATGCAGCAATCGAGTTCCAAAGTTCTTCTCACAATCCTTTATTTTATTTATTTATTTATTTATTTATTTTAATTTTTGTTTCATTTAAAATTGGTTGAATTTGTTGCAGGTTCATTGGGTGCAATTTGCACGGAAGTCCAACCTGAAACTCCCTGTGATCCAACCAACCAATACTCATGTAATTACAGTTGTTCTGCCGCACATCCGACTACATTTAGATCGGTTTGTGAATTTGAGGATGACCGCATAAATACTCAATGTACTTGCTATTTTAATTGTAAGTGAAGGTTGAATGATGAGCAACAATTCTTGTCATTAATCCCTTGCCCAGACCAAAATAAACATTTGTCATAATGAATAAACAAGTTTTGCAGTTTTTTGTTTTTTTAATTGTTGTTTTTAAATTTATGTGTTTGTTCTTTGTTTTATATAATCTGATGTGTTGTTCATTATTTCAATTAATGGAAGACTTTTAATGCCACATGAATATATTTTATATTGTTAACTTTCCAAAATCATGATATTATCCAGTATCAATAGATAAAATTAACAAAATAGGTAACAAAATAGGTATTAACAAAATTAACTTTCTTAAGACAAATAAATCAAATAAACCATTCCCAACCTAAGAAACCATTAAATCACATGAACAAAACCAAATAGACCCTCTAAAATCATATTAACCAAATAAATATTATTAAATCTACTAGTTCGTCATATTAAATCAAACCAATTAACCAAACTAAATCAAATAAACCAGCGAGTTCCCTACATCAAACCAAATCAATCAACAGGAATAAACCAAATAAAATCACCCACGTCAAAACAATTCAATAAACCAAATAAACCATCAAGTCCCTCATATTCTAACAAAATAAAAAGTAGATAAACGACATAAAGAACTCTCCCTTTTATGAAACTAGTATTACACCCATGCGTTGCACGGGAATATAATTTAAATGTGTAATTTATCAGTCTTTTGAATATTATTCTTATATTGAATGATTTATAATATATAAATAAGTGGTTATACTATTTAAACCAAAGTAGAATAAGGCAAAAGTTAAAATAACAAATTTGAGAAATTGAAGAATTAAACATTATATAGAAAATGGTAAATAAAAATATAATTAATTGGTAAATTGTAATTTACAAATTGTGAAATACTTTCTTGTACACAACATTCATAGTATTATTTCTACGTTTGTTATCATCATCACAAATCAATAAAATTAAGGAAAAATTACTGTTTAGTGATAAAACTAAATATGTATCTACCATTTAATCCTTTTAATTAGTTTTGTCCCATAGGCCAAATAAATATTATTAATTAATAATATTTATGACAAATAGTCTGTATTACCCTACTAAACTCAATCATACCCATTTACATAAACCAATCAAATTCCGTTAAATGAGTAAGGATTTATGAAGTTCTCAAATTCCGTTAAATTAAATTAGTAAGGCGTTATGAAATTCTCAAATCTCATTAGTACGAAAATCAAATCCCATTAAATTAGTATGAAATTCAATCTTATGATCATACCATCAATCGAATTCCGTTAAATTAGTATGAAATTCTAAAAGTATATCAAATTCCGTTAAATTAGTATGAAATTCTAAAAGTTTTTATTATTACAAAATTTTATTAGTATGAAATTCTAAAAGAAAAGTAGGACCAATCAAATTCGTTAAGTTAGTATAAAATTCTAAAATGCTTATGAAATTCTAAAAGTCTTTCCAAATTAGTATGAAATTCTCTATCCTTTAAATTAATACGAAATTATATTAGTATAAAATTATAAAGGGAAAGTAATGACCAATCAAATGCGTGAGATTTGGGAATGGAATCAGAGAAATTTTATTTGTGCTCTTTTCGCTTGAAATTTGGGGCGTAAAACAAGATGTGTACTAGTTTAGTTTCTAGGGTATATTTGTAATGTGTCTATAAGAAATAAATATAAAAGATATATGAAATATCTTTTGGACTTAGTGGAATACGATTATTTACTTTTCAAAACCTCAAAAATTAACCCCTTTCGGTTTAGTCAATCTTGATAATGAAACATACAGTTGACCATGATTGAAAACAGGTTTTTCAAAAAAAGTCCAACGTAAGATATAGATTGACCTTAACTTTTATTAATTGCCATTGCAGATTATACAACGTAGTGGAAGTTATCATCGTTGAAACTTAAAAGGCAACTTAGAGTCTAATGGTGTTATGGTCATTCGTGAGTAGGGGTGGCAATTTAAGGCACGGCACGATTGACCCGCACGAACACGACACAAAATATAAGGTTTGGGCCAGGGCTTATCGGGTTCGGGCCTTATCGGGCCAGCCCGATAAGGCCTATTAAAATTCGTGTTGTTATTGGGTCAACCCGGTAAACCCGATAAGGCACGGTATGGCCCGATAAGTAAAAAGACTGTATTTTTTATTTTTCACTATTAATTAAAAACATAAAATAAAATACACTTCATGCTTTAGTGCCCTGCCCCCTTTTGAGATAATAATTGATACAATACAAAGAAGAACTAGGGTTTTATTTATTTTCTTCAGCCGCCCGCTTGCTCAGCAGCAGCTCCCTCTCCTCAAATCTGAACTGGTTGCATCGCACTCCTTCGTTGCCCGCTTCCTTTGATTAGATTTTCTGCGAAGTTCGGACTCTGCGAATCTGCCGTTGCAGAGATCAATCTCGAGTACTATCGATCTACAATCACCAGCCTGTATACGGTAAAGCTTGTAAGTTTTTTAATCTTTAACTATTTTTTGATTATATGTCTATCTTAGTCTCGAATACGAACAAGATTGATGATGATTTTGGATTTCGAATGCTTTGTAATTTATGAATTCATAGGATTTTACCTGGAAAGGTTGGGCTGACTTCCTGTTTGTTTTGATAATTAACAGAAAATTCAAATCAGAAACGATAAAAATGCTAATTAGGAGCTTAACAAACAACAATCAATAATATTAATTAAATTGACTTAAAAGACGAAAAAAAGACAAGGGGATAAAGAATTTCTAAAAAGAGTACCTGTGATTTGTGGGAGATGGTAATTTATTTCAAATTCGCCATTGTAAACGGAACTGACTCACGTAACTTTTGCTGCTAGTAATGTTATTATTAGTGTTTTAATTTCTTATGTTTGGCTTGGACATGATATTCTAGCATTTTCTATCGGAGGCAGTGCTGGGGAACACAAGAAAGTGCTATTGCGCAGTGAAATTTGTCGCTTGTTGCTTTTAGGGATTTGGAAGAAATAAGTTATTTCATTGTCGTGAAAACGAAAGAGTTTGTTGTGTTATCAAATATTAAAGAACTAGCGTGATATACAGTCAATTATATATTTTTGAGAAATATATTTTGCATGATTTACAGTCGAATATTGCAGGATTTACAGTCGCAATAAAATAACTTATTGTATTTTTTGAGAAAAAATAACTTATTATATATTTTACCTTTTAACTTTCAAATTTTTTTTCAAATATAGATATCACTCTCTCTATGGATTCATCTAATATGGACAATCAAGATATTTGGAGTGGCTCGGAGGCTGATGATTTAATGGAAATGGATGAGGAGGCCTTCACTACATCCACAACAAAACAACAAAAGAAAACAAAGCAATCAAGAAAGCTCAGGTCTTTAGTTTGGAACCTTTTCGAGAAGCTGCAACTAGCCGACTACAACTGATCAAAGAGATGTTAGAGGCAAGAATTATTCAGAACAGCAGGAGCCCTTTTGCATCACCAGTGATCTTAGTAAAGAAAAAAGATGTCACCTGGAGGTTGTGTGTTGACTATAGGTATTTAAATGGACTTACAGTCAAACATGATTACCCTATACCAGTGATTGATGAACTATTGGATGAGTTATATGGAGCAAGGTAATTTTCAAAGATAGAATTAAGGAGTGGCTACTTCCAGATCCTAATGAAACCTGAGCACAGATTCCTAACTGCTTTTAGTACCCACAATGGTCACTATGAATTCCTGGTCATGCCATTTGGGTTGTGTAATGCCCCAGCTATCTTTCAGTCACTCATAAACAAGGTTTTCAGGGAACATCTAAGAAGAAGTGTCCTGGTATTCTTTGATGACATTTTAGTATACAGTAAGAGTTGGGAGGAACATTTGGTACAATTAGAGGAGGTACTGCTATTATTGAGGCAGAACAAGCTGTATGCTAAGGCTAGCAAATGCAGTTTTGGGAAAACAAAGGTTGAATACCTAAGGCATATCATCTCCCAGGAAGGGGTGTCCGCTAATCCACAGAAAATAACCAGCATGGTTCATTGGCCCATTCCCAAAACACTGAAACAACTCAGGGGTTCGTAGGGTTAACTGGATACTACAGGAAATTTGTCAAAGTGTATGGGGTAATGAGTAGACCACTGATTGAACTCCTAATGAAGGACTGATTTAAATGGAATCAAGAGGCACAGTCAGCTTTTGAAAGATTAAAACAAGCCATGACTACAACACCTGTTCTAGCTTTGCCTGATTTTTCAAAGAAGTCCATATTGTAGACCGATGCAAGTGGAAAGGGGATAGGGGCAGTGTTAATGCAAGAAGGTAGACCACTGACCTTTTTGAGCAAGGTTCTATGCCCAAGGAATCAAGCACTCTCTATCTATGAAAGAGAGTTCCTTGCAGTTCTCATGGTTGTTGACAGGTGGAAACATTATTTGCATGGAGGTAAGTTTATAATTAAGACTGGTCAACAAGCATTCAAGTACCTGTTGGATCAGAAGGTGATGACACCAACCCAACAGAAGTGGATGACCAACTTACTAGGGTTGGACTATGAGATACAATTAAAAAAAAAGGACTAGAGAACAAGGCAGCTGATGACTTATCTAGGAGAGGACCAGATGAGGAAACTTGCACCACTATCACTACACTTGTTCCAGAATGGATGAAGTAAGTTATCCATAGCTACAATGATGATGAATTTTTCCAGAGAATAAAAGAGGCTAAGATCCTAGACCCTACTGTATTTCCTGATTTTACCATTATGGGGGATTTGATAAGGTATAAGGGCAGATTATGTGTGGGGAATGAACATAACCTTAAGAAGGTGATTCTGAATGCTATGCACAACTCAGCTTATGGAGGACATTCAGGGGTACTAGGCACTTACATGAGAGCCAAAAGGGTGTTCTATTGGCCAAAGATGAAGGGGGATATTGTAGAATGGGTAAGGGAATGTGAGGTTTGCCAAAGGAGTAAATCAGACCTTGGGGGATATCCTGGATTACTAAGCCACTTCTTATTCCTGAGCAGACATGGAGCCATATATCCATGGATTTTATTGAGGGCTTACCATAATCACAGGGGAAGGATGTTATCCTAGTGGTGGTAGACAGGCTTACCAAGTATGCACATTTTACTGCTTTGTCCCATCCATTTACTGCTCTTACAGTGGCTAACCTATTCCTTGACACTACCTATAAACTGCATGGGTTACCAACACACATAGTTTCGGATAGAGATAAGGTTTTTACCAATACTTTTTGGAGAGAATTATTTAAACTAATGGGGGTACAGTTGAATATGTCAACTCCATATCACTCTCAATCTGATGGGAAAACTGAAAGGGTAAACCAATGCCTAGAGAACTACCTCAGGTGCATGGTGCATCATAAACCAAAAAAGTGGGCAAAATGGTTAAGTCTGGCTGAATTTTTGTACAACACAAACTACCATAAAGTGTTAAAGGCTACACCTTTTGAGGCACTATATGGTTACATTCCACCTGTAGGGTCTATAGGACAGTATGCATGAAGTGAAAGTGAAGATGCTAAGCAACTAATAAGTCAGAGGGAAGCAGCAAGGCAAATAATCAAGGAGAATTTGGCACAAGCACAACAAAGTATGCAGATGTATGCAAATAAACATAGGCAAGAACGCAATTTTGAAATTGGGGATAAGGTCTTTTTGAAATTACAACCTTCAGACAAAACTCGGCTGCACTCAGGAAAATTCTCAAGTTAGCAGCTAAGTACTATGGTCCTTATACAGTTACGGAAAAGATAGGACAAGTGGCTTACCGATTAGATCTGCCGGAAGGGTCGCGCATCCATCCAGTTTTTCACGTTTCACTCCTTAAGCCGAAGATAAGGCCAGACACCTCCGTCGTTCCGGAACTACCCGCAACCACCTCTGAGGGGGAATTCTTAATTGAGCCAACCGCCTTTCTGGATGCACGAACCATCAACAGAAACGGGGTCGACGTTGAACAAGTTCTGGTCTAATGGTTGAATGTCACTACTCAGGAAGCACGTAGGAAGATCTGAAATTTATGCGAAGGAAATTTCTCAGATTTGATCCTTGGGGTCAAGGATCTGTTGATGGGGTGGGTGGGGGGGTATTGTTATGAAATTGAGATTGGAAAGGCTAGAAGGTGAAATCGTATGGAGAAGGAACCCTAAATCGGGACAAAGGGATAAAAATGCTATCTTGGTAAAGGGTTGTGAGCAAGAAGGAGAAAAGGGAAAACCGGGTGAGGACTCAAGCCAGCATACGGGCATGAGTTGGATTGTGGATCAACCGGTTAGTGGCCATGTTGTTGGGCCGAATTAATTAAAGGGGATGGGGAAGAATTGGGCTTATAAATTCTTTAGTTATGGGCTCTAATTAATTGTTAGGTTGAAGGTCTAATTTATTAGATATTTTATGGGTATTTTAGTAATTACCAATTAAGTGGTCCAACCACACTTGCTATATGTAAGCCAATAGAACAGTACGAAGGAATTAAGCAGTTACATAATATGTTTCCTACTTTCTTCTAATTCTCTCTCTCTCTGCATTTCATCTACTTCCTTCCCAAGTTTCTCCTTCATCTAAATTACAAGCCATAATTTCACCAATTTAATCACAGGAAATTACAAATAAATATACAATCTAGTCTACCCATAACACAAAACATATTAAATTATTGAGATAATATTTACTTTAAAGGAATATATTTATTGAATCAGAACTATTGGTGCCAACAGAATTGTACCCTCTTAACTGTCAAGCGAGTTGCGAAAATATGTTGAATTCCATATAAAAATCTTGTTGATACTCCTTTCATCTATATTGTGAAGATAATTTAGAGATTTTTTAGCTCCAATAAAAAAGACCTTCAATACTCTTAACAATCATGCTACTCTCAAAAGCACAATAGAATTACGTTTCGAACATGAAATTACATCCGAAGAATTGATGGTTACTATACTTAGAACCACTAAAACTGCCAAAATAAGTGTCCATACTATTAAGCTCTACTCTCATTATATGACCAAAATACATCGGCACGGACAGCTCCAGAGGTAGAATCAGCAACGACGCTTCAAAATTAAGAACTTGAATCGCTGAATCGAACTTTTTCACGTTTAAAAATGAAAAGCTCGTCAGCAAGAGAACGGAGCTATTGTAAGCGATAAGCTGACTCGAGTCGAATCACAAGAAAGACTAATCGAAAACTATTTCGGTGTTCGATTTTACGTACATAAAAATAAAAATAAAAACTAAACTAAACTAAACACTCGATCCAATTTGGTTTGAGGTTTTCTAACATCTTCGAGCAATTAAATCGAAAGTTTTTAAAACGATAAAGAAAAGCGAGGTTCTAGTGCGCCGGAATTGTCTCCACGATCGGGGTTGTCAAGCCCGATGGTTCTAAACGACCCTAAGCACACTAGAACGTTTAATTTAGCCAACAAGCATGAACATAATCAACAATATAATTTCAACAAGCATTTACACAAAAGCATGAACATCAGCGTTAATAAAAATGAGCCTCAAGCATAAACAAAGCATGTAATGAGAAAATACATAGGCATCAAAATACTAATCTACGAGAATCACAACTAAACTACTAAAGCGAATAAACATAAACTAAAAACGAGAAAGACGGTAAAAGGATTCTGACTAAATTAACGAAACCAAGGTACAAGCAATTGAATTCCAAATGAAATAACAACACCAACGTACAAAGGTAACTAAAGCCAAATCCATAAAGAAAATAAACAGAGTTCAGAAACACTTATGATCTCAAGAAATCAGCAGCACCCCATCGATCCTCAGCGACAAGAAATGAACTTGAAATGACGAAACTACAAATTATTAAACACTAGTCTTGCTAAATCGGAATGGTGGCATGAACCGAGGGTTCTCTACATTAATCTGACCTTTCCCCCTCGTCCCAGCACTCCAAAAATGAAAAAACCACCGGCTTTATATAGGATTTCGATAATAACCGCTCAAACTGCCGGAGCGTCGATGGTGCGTCGATCGACGCGAGCCAGGCTGCACACGTCGACCAGACAGTGCGTCGATCGACGGAGCTAGGATCGACGCAACAGAATATTTGCGTCGACGGTGCGTCGGTCGACGCGGGCCAGGCTGCACGCGTCGACCAGGTAGTGCGTCGATCGATAGAGCTAGGATCGACTCAACAGATTATTTGCGTCGACGGTGCGTCAGTCGACGCGAGCCAGGCTGCGGCAGCTAGTGTCAGCATGACTTGGACACTGGGTAACCCAGTGTCAGACTGGTACCCAGTGTCAGCACAGCACATTGCTTATCCAATCTTCGTCTTCTCGAGCTATAACACCAAAATAAAACAAAATTAGATTATTTCATATAAAATAAAGTAAAAACACATTAAACACCAAACGAGACGAAAAACATCAAAAGGAAGAAAAACGATAAAAAGATAAACCTAAAACACGTAACAGCACACAACACACGATGCAAAAATACACGAAAATCACATACAAATATGTAAAAATCAATCGCCTTTCTGATCAACAAACGGTTATTGCGATCCGGATGAACACACATCAATCCGAAGATCATCAGCTACTCCATCTCTCGCTCATCAAATCCTGTCAAAAAATTTGAATTGGCCGCCTTGAGTTACTTTCCTATGCCATATATGCTCCAAACCCATTCCACCAACACAACTTGATTGCTTTCTTTATTTTTATTTCGCCAGGTCGTCATGTTGACATATTCCATCCAATTGATACCTATACCAACGTGTGCCACCAACTGGCCATTCTTGTATCTGCACTGGGCTTCCAGCGACATTCAATATCGGTCGTGCCTAAGAGACACAATACATACGGAATTCACGTCAACAGGCTTAAAAAAATTTACATGCAAAAGCTTAAGTGTAGATAACAAAATTCAAAATTGAAATAGATGTTTCGATACCTTATATTCTGGCATGTCATCATACACATTCACTTTCCCACAACAAAATATCATCATTTGTCCTATTGGGATACTTGGCAAGCCTGTGATTCCAATGAGAATAAACGTTAAATTAGATCACCAATGTTATGTGCTAAACTATAACTAACAAAAGCTATTACTCTTTTTTGGGATAAATTAATGGATTTCTAGCGATATTTGACCAATGCCATCGCGGAACCAAATTAGAAGAAACTGTCATTTGCGAGTACAAAATGAATTAACAGATCTAGTCCAAAAACAACGGTACATTGTTGATTCACAGATATAAATAAAATTAAACAATGTTCCTTCTGCAGAGTATATATATAATTTAACAAATCCAATCTTTTTTTAGTATTCAAACTCCTTCTCCTCAATCTCTTGTTTATCTTCTTCTTCCCCCAGAAATTGATAATACACGATTCCGAATAAAACGAATATACAATGCAGAGTCCTTCAATGTGTTCAAACCAAATTTCACTAATACAAAATCCTCAATGAATCAAATTCAACGTTACACAATTCGGAATACTTCTCTGCATTCGAACCAAAATAGAAATGTTGCAAAAATAAATAAAATGAAAGTAAACCGATACCTGCAATGAATTTGATCTGGATAGCAAAGCCTTCAATGGATTTCTGCCAAAAAAAAATAGACAATACAGAATTCGTAAGATTCTTACCAAATCAATAAAATGAAATCGAAGTTCTGCCAAAAAAATGAAATTGGATCGATAGCCTCCGTGAATTCGATTTGGGTAGAGGATCCTTCATTACAATTTTGCAAAAAAAAAAAAAAAAGACAATCAACAATACATAATCTGTAAGTTTCGAACCAAATCAATAAGAAAAATAGAAATTCTGCCAAAAAACAAATATATATGAAAGCTCAAGAAAAATGCCCACAAAATAATTCATCTCTGAAGGGAAGAAAAATTCCAGGTAGGGGTTGCTACCGAGGAAGAGAGGCTTTTCTCATTTTTTTTTTAAAAAAAAACTTAGTTTCTTATGGTTCGTAATTTAAAAATACAAACCACTTATTTGTGAAAATGCATGTTTAAAAGAAATATCAGAAGTTAAATAGAAAAAACAAAACAAAACAAAAACACTGCTAACCCTAAATCAGAATCGAAATTTAATTTTAGATCTTGTTATACAGTACTTGAAAGAGATTTAAAACTATTGAAAAATCCTAAAAAGAAGAATCATCAATCCCAAATTACCGAACCCATCAAACAGAGAGCCATAAAAAAATAGCATAATCGGAAAATAAAAATTAAACAAACAAATTAAAAATATAAATAAACTCACCACGCCACGCTATCCTGAACCCCAAATTCATCTCCGCCACCTCCGCGTGCCACCTGTTTGTCGCCATCACGCCCTAAGCAACCATCACATTTTTTTGGCATCTTGGTTCTCTTAATCTTGTTCGTTTTAATGGCGGATCCAGAATTTTGAATTTAAGGTACAATAATATTTTAATTTATCTATTTATTTATATATA
>BMAC01000170.1:871216-878716 GCA_014905375.1 Phtheirospermum japonicum
AACACAAAGAAAACACAAAATTGTGTACCAAATCAAATAATTTAGGTTTAACATTCAATTCCCATTTCGGGATTTGAACAAAATGTCCGTAAGAAATTTTTTGAGGGATTTATATCTTAATTCATGAATATATACAAAAATAAGATTTCAAATTACCGATTGTTTGAATATAAAAAAATCAAATTCATGAATCCAATATCTCAAAATATTTGAAACAAATCTCACGAATTGAGATTTGAATATTGAAATAAACACATCCAACAAAAAAATATGGATTTAAAATAAACGAACACAATCGCTTCGATCTATTTTTTTTTTTGAAATAGATTCCACGAATCGAGATTTGAAGATTTTTTATATTGAATATCAAATCAAAAATTGTAATGGGTCAAATACTGAAAACATATAACCACCTTCTCAATTTCGAATAATATGGTACGTGTATTGAAACTGATTTATTATATACAGATTTTATATTAAAAAAAGTTCAAAACCATTTGATCTCAAAAAACGTTACGTGAACCTATAAATATGGCTTCTGGTCTGGACTCTCAATACATTTGCAACATAACTCATAATTATTTAAACATTGCCACGTTTTCAATATTAATAAAAATGGCAAAGGCCTTGGCATCTTTTTGGCTGTAGTTATCTTCTTCATGAGTTTAGTCTCAGGTACAAATTATTTTTCTCTTGGACAAACTTTCAATATTGTAAATTAAATGTTGCCAAGTTCTGTAAATTAACTTTGTAATTGCAGCAATCCAGTTACAAAGTTCTTCTAACAAACCTTCTTTTATTTATTTATTTATTTATTTATTTATTTTTCTTTTTAATTTTTGGTTCTATTAAAATTGGTTGAATTTGTTGCAGGTTCTTTTGGTAACACTTGCAAGTTTAGCCTACATAATATTCATTGTGATACACTCAACAAAAAACTCGTGCAAATTCAGTTGTGCTTTCGCAAATTCGGCACATTTAGATCGGTTTGTGAGGTTGATAACGGTTATATATATATATATATATATATATATATATATATAATTCATACGATAAAAAATATATAAATAATAAATAGTTGTCCATTTTTTTTCCTTTTTAAAGTTTTTTTAATATCTTATTCAATTATATAAAATGAATTATATAAATGCTTAATAAGAAATATTTAAAGTGCATCAAATTTCTAACTTTAATAAAAGATACAACATTTATTAGATCCATATTAGTAGAATAGTTCGTGACCACAATTTTAATTTAATTGATTGATCCTGGTTTCCAAACTCATGCTCCCCACTCTTTTTTCTTCTTTCTTTTTTTTAAGAAATCAAGCGGAAATGCTTATAAATTGCAAAAAGGTATGCTGGAGTTTGAACTCTGTTAAGTAAGCAACTAATTAGACACTAAAAACCGCTTGAATACTGACAAAATTTGAACATTTATACTACCTATTAATTATTTAAAATACATTTTAGGGTACAGCTGTACCTCCATGTACATTTAGATCCGCCAATGTTAGTATGACTTAATTATATTTCAAAGATTTTCCAAATAGGTTTAAAGTTGTTGGGCAATTGTTTAGCCTTAAAAGGATGAATGGTTATATTGCAATGACCCTGCTATGAAAAGTTACAAATTACCTAGCATTTGTATTTTCTGAATTGATAAAAAAAGTTCTTCAAACATGCAATGCACGTAATCAAGATCCAATCAGAAAACGAAACGAGGAGAGCTGCATAGGGTATTGTGTGAGAAAATGCAGAGTATACAGGGTCAAGTGTAAAAAAAATATTAATTGATAAGGGAAAGTGCAAAAGAACACAAAAAAATCATGGGGTTTAAGTTTAATGTTTTTTTTCTCAAAGCAGTATTATAGGCGAATATAAAGTTTCGTATCCCTTGCCAGATAAGACTCCAAGATATATGTATAATCAAAAGAATTTGTTTCATCATTTCCAATTAATGCTTCTCAGTTATCACAAGAAAATTTCTAATCTCACTTTTTCCAGTTTCGTGTCATCAAGTATTTCAATTATAAATGGGTGAGCCAACACAATTATATAATAATAATAATAATAATAATAATAATAATAATAATAATAATAATAATAATTTTTAAAAAAAAAATTAAACACACAATATCAAAAGTTTTGACTGCTCTTGGCAAAAAACATATCAATTTTAATGTGATTTCCGCCTGTGGGAGAGGCTTTCAGCTTCTTCCTCTGCCGACTGCGGCTCATTTGATCCTTTTCGATGTACCTATGTGTACAAGTTTATAGGTCATATGCTTCTAATTTGAGACCGGGCTATCTAAATAAATCAGTTACGTACCTTTGCTTAGGATTGAGAATTCTGTTAATGTTGCTCGTCGTCTCCTCGTCCTGTAGCCTTTCGGCAAGATGGAAATCAAAATGCTCTTGTCTTTCTTCGACAAAGCTAGGAGGCATTTCAATCCCGCATACGGAGCATTGATAATCATGCAACCAAAACATGGCTTCTTTCTGATTTTTTTGTGTAGGCATTGGCTCATCATCAGCGCTCGTCCGTCTATTCATGCTGCTTTCTGCTGATGATACCCCAGAAGAAGGTGAATTTCTTTGCACCGATTGCAAAGCTTTCACCATGTCATGGTTATCAACCTATGCAACACGTAAAGTTCAAGTCTTGATGTAAACTAGGAAACGTGTGATTGGGCAAAGGAATTATTTTCTAGGAATAATTACAAAAATCACCCTTAAAATTGGACCTAATTAAAAACAAACAAAATAATAATAATAATAATAATAATAATAATAATAATAATAATAATAATAATAATAATAATTAATCTTTCAAATTTCAAACACCCCCTTGAGGTTTGCATTTCTTGAATAACTATTCTATTGGTGAGGATGCAAATTGTAAAATAAAACTTATGTCAAGGGGGTCTCTGTAATTCTTCACAAAAATGGTGGTAAAATTGTTGGAGTTCCTATACTTAAAAATAAAAATAAATTGAATTGAATCTGTACATTTTCTTTGAAATTATTAACCTGGAGACCAAAACTTCCCTCGGTTTCTGCTTCATAGTGAAAGTGCCTAGTGTCAGAGTGATCAAGATCTGGCACATCCACAAAATCAATTGATTCACATGGCTCGTGCGTGTGATCACTGCAGAGGCTGGTCTCTCTGTGACGGGCTAAATCGTTATCGTCAATAAGGTTAGACTCTGAAAGCGCTTGATTTTCATACCCTCTCCCTGAAGCATTCTCCCCTGTGACTATAAAATTAGAAAGTGTCTTTTGTTTAGGGTCAATTGCAACACCTTCTCTGCCTTCACTGAAGTGTGACATTCGCAGTCCTACAAAAAAATATAACAAAATCTAAAGCTCAACACCTTCATTCTGTAAAAAAAATGTTATAGATTCTCACATTTTTGAAAGAATAATAAGCAAACTGTACATAGTTTGTCGTACCCATCAGTCTGAGAGAAACTGGGAGTTCAGCCTTAAGAAGCTTCTTTGCATGTTTCAGAATGTCCTCACTTGAACAAATATAATTAGGTAGAGTCACTGCCCGAGATCGAACCTGGAGTATTCATTTTTGGTATGTATATATATATAAGCAGGCCACATAATCTCTACTCCAAAAAACACAGCTAGAGTTCATACACCCAAAGCTTGCAGCCAAAAAATACCTCAAAACAAGATGTTTTCAACTTTAATGTCAGCGTTCTTCCACGAAGGCCTTGTTTTTCCATGTCAGAGGAAAGGTTGTCTGAAAGATCCACTGCAAAAAATATTGTGAGAAGAAAATTATTTTGCAGTGCATTTGAGCATAAATACCAAAAAGCACCCCAAATCTGTTAACTGGACTTTTATGAATTGAACTCATACAACACAAAGCTAGAAACAACCTACTTGATTATATGTCAAACTTCCTTTTTTTTAAAGGAATATACAACAATTCAAGAATAAGATTGAAGAATGTGCACTAAGCAAAAAAAATGATATCACCCCTATATACTAATGCAGAATCCTCCTAACATGTATACGCTTCTCATGCTTCGTTTGGAAAATAACAGAATTTGGTGCGTCGGTTGCTTGTGCCATCCGAGCCTATTATATACCTAATTTAATATTTTCCTTTTAATATATTTTGCCTAATTTAATATTTTCCTTGTATTATATTTTACCTAATTTAATCTTTTTTCTTTTATTATATTTTGCCTAATTTAATATTTCCTTTTATTTAATCCAATATTTTCCTTTTATTCTCCTAATATAAAAATATAAATAAGTCATACACCCTCCGATCTAAATAAATGTCGTTCTAGCTTGTCAATCTCTTCTCTTATTAAATGTTGTTTAACATACATTTTACTCTTTCTCTCAATTTATCATTATCACATTTCTTCATTTTTTCAACTTGCCATAGTATTTGGTTATTTTTAAATGTGAGAGAGAAAATAATAGGATAACATTGGAAAGAATATATAAACATGATTTGATAGGATTTGATTAAGGTTATATATTAGTCAGTATATTATATTCTTATTTCTGCTGATGGAGTCCAAAATGTTAATTAATATGAATCGGATGGAGTATATAATTAGAAAAAACATATATAAATTTGTTATCTAAATTAAAAGACAAATTACATATGAAATAATTTTAATTACAAAAACAAAACTAATTCTGAAACTAATTAAATAAGTTGTATTTATAATAAAAGTTAGAATAATTTTATATTTAGAATTTCAAATATTCTATATGAGTAAATTACAAGTTGTTTGCAATAATCTAAGAATGTAACTAATTATTAGTAAAGAATTCAATTTAAACATTTAAATATTTTATATGATAGTAATAATTAATAAGTATTGATTAGACACCTGTACAATGTGACACGGGTTGAGAGCAAAGCATCTTTTGAATTTTTCTAAGTATGTAACTAATAATTATTAACAAATTAATCTAAACATTAAAATAAAAATTATTTAATAATTATTATTAATTCATAGAGATTAGACACGGGTTGAGAGTTGAGAAGTGACATCTTTTGAATTTTTCTAAGTATGTAAATAAAATTATTAACGGAATTAATTTAAACATTAAAATATAAAATTATTTAATAATAACAATAATTACTAAATAGTGGTTAGACATGTACAAGGCAATAGAAATCCTTTGAATTTTTTATTTTAAGATTTAAAACTCGGTAATTATCACAAATATTTTTTATATTTATCTTTTGATCAATCTCGTGTAATACACGGGTGTTAAACTAGTTAACTTTATAACATGAACTACATCAAATATAGAGTATTGAGGAAAGAAGAGAATTTGCATAAGCATTTTTTTTGTTACCTAATTTCTGGTGGAATGATAGCTCATCTTCAGTAGGTGAAAATGTTCTCTCGTTACTCATACTTTTTCTCTGGGTTGCTTCAGGCTTACCTGTCCTTCCAAGACCCAAACCAACAGATAAGAAAAAATCTGCAAAACAATGCAAATGGTTGTTATGTATTTCCAGTAAGGGTTTATTAATACATGTAATTAAACAGATTATCAATAAGTATCACTCATCTCATTGCAAATTGAGCAGAATAAAAGCCAGGCAATAGAATCTCAAATCCTTTGGACAAATTTAAGGTGGATAATTAATGTAAAGCGATTCTAATTTTCAAATCCTTGCACGAGTTCTCAAAAAAAAAAAAATATGCACGCCGTATTTGAGGTTACTCGAAGGAAACCCAATATTTACGCCAAACCTGCAGATGTACGAGAAAAGAGTGCACAGATGAAACTACTTTTCTGAAGCATTTCTTCACATGTAGTAATTCCAAACACTCCGTTCAAGATATTTTCAGTGACCTTTCCAATGCCACCAATCTACAAATGAAGCTCTTCAAAATAAGGCTAGGATTTGTAAATCTGAAACAAGCGCTTACCTAAATAGAAAAGCCACCACAAAAATATAAACAAGCATTGGGTTACTACCTTCCTTATAGGCAGTGTGGATATAAATGCCATGACAGCCATACGCTCATTTGGTAGCACGAACTGCCCATTTGGCTTATTGATGTCTGAACAAACCTGATTAAAAGGATTAAATGACAGACTTCAAAATTGCAAATTTCGAATTACATAAATTACAAAATTGTAAGTTTCAATAAATGGTGAAAAAATAAATAACTAAACAAATTTCTTCAGCAAAATGCGTGAAGACCTTTGCAAGTAAGCGATTTGGCCCAACCCCAGCACTACATGTGAGTCCAGTCTCCTTGTTTACACTTTCTCTGAGTTCTTCAGCCACCTTAGGAAGCATAGCATCAAGCATTAATGACGATCTCACTCTCTTTCGAAGACAGTAAATAGGAAAACAACAGAAAATACAATTATAATATATATATATATATATATATATATATATATATATATATATATATATGGGACACACTCCTATAAAACAGTCTAACCATTAGGCAGATCCCCTAAAACTAAATCTTATAAAAAAAAATTGAAAACACTTTAAAAAACTAAATAACAAAACCAAAAAACTAAAAGAATAAATAAAATAAAAACCCTCAAAACTGGAAAACCCTAAGAAAAACTAAACTAAATAAAAAACTGAAAATCTAAACTTTGGGCCGGCCTAACAGAATGTATCCATTAGGTGGTTTGATACAAGTTTTTGTCTTATAATATAATGAATGCCGACTCTCCGGCAGGACCAAATGAATTTCTGATCAAATCAATGTTCATGTTCTAACATACTTCTCTAGCAGTCATTCCCTCGTTACTGCAAAAATTTGTTATGTCCAAGTAGGCCTCATCCAAACTTGCAGCTAAGAAGTTGGGATCATATTTCTGGAAAACTAAAAGCAAAAAAGTGCATCAGAGAACTCAGCAAAATGTATATATATCCCATATATCAAACAAGAACTATAGAAAAGCATAACTTATAACCTTTCCTCGTTAAATCACTATAATAAGTGTACTTCTTGAAGTCTACTGGAACAAAAATTAGTTCGGGACACAATTTACGTGCAATAAATCCAGGCATTGCAGCTCTCACCCCAAATTTCCGCGCCTGCAAAAAATCATTATGCCTCGTCAAAGAAGAGCAATAGATAAAACACATCTTCAATCCTTAAACTGACAGTTAGCCACACCGACCTCATAATTAGCGGTTGAGATCATAGACATGCCACCAACAGCCATTGGCTTGCCTTTAAGAGAAGGGTTAGCCAGTGTTTCAACAGCCGCATAGAAAGCATCCATATCCACATGTAGCCAAGTCCTTGAGAGATCACGTGTGGCTTCTAGTTCCAAAATCCTTTTATCAGCAATCTGTAAATGATGTAATGTCAATTAGAGAATATATATAACGAGGCTGTTTATTATTTCTATGTACTGTCATTTTTAGGGGGCGTTGGGTATGCATCCAAAATGAGTTTTTTTCCAAATTGAATTTTTATTTTATTTTATTTTTGAAAATTTTCTAAAATTAATACTA
>BMAC01000170.1:883716-912321 GCA_014905375.1 Phtheirospermum japonicum
AGATCTATGAAAAATGATACCTCTTTCGCTGTAGGGTATCCTTACTTATCCGCTTGTTGAGCGATTTGAGAAAGTTGATTGCTTATTCACCCTTAATCAACACATTTATACGTTTGGTAAAAGTTTTTAATAAGCTCTTGATAGTTGAGACTTAGAAAGATATGTTTCGAAAAAAGTTACAAATTGTAGTTTTTTCTAATAAGTTGATATTTGATTAAATAACTTTTTTAATTATTTTCCTTTATAATTTTTTTATATGCTAATATGTTAATTTATAGTTTTACATAAGTATTATTTTCAGACATAAGGAAATTCTTATTTATCACTATAATTATTTTGGTATCATTTTTTTCTCAAATTTTTTATATATTTTCTTAAAAATCTATATTTATTATTATTTTATATTTTTCTTGCTTTTTATGTATATTAGTTGTATATCACTCGCTAATGTTTATATCGCTAAATCAATCTTCAATCACATATTTTCAAACAATAATTTACAATCAACTATCATCTAACAGTTATCTCAACTCCTTTAATTATCTCAGTCAAGTAGATCTTAAATAATGAATCATGAAAATTGTTCACAATAATAATAATAACCTTATTTAAAATTTGTCTAATTTTATGATTCACACACATTTCTAATATTACTTATCATCACAATAAAAGAAATAGATTTACTCTTACTCTCATTATATTATAGATAAGGAAGATTTAAATCACAGTTTAATAGTCTTGAAAGAAAATTTAATTCAATTGATTTGATTATTATTGTTAATATTATGGAGCAATTATAAAGATTTCTTTAAAAAAAATTGCAATGTATATATTGAGAAATTTAATAAGTAATAAGGAAGACTTAAACTCATATTTAATAGTTTCTAAAGTTTAATAATTGCAATATAATTAAACATAAGAATCGTTATTTTATACCCGACCCGGCCCAACCTGACGGATTGACCCGAAACCCGTCCAAACTGAAGCACTGCCTGATGGGAGTTGGCTTAATAAACTATTTCACAGTCAGCCCGCTTTAGACTCGGTTACTTGGGCTAGCTCGGCATCAATTGCTGACCCGCGGCCCGAACAGACAATTAATTTGAAACTGAATTTCTTGTTATCCCCAGACCATTAATTATAGTAACATTTTCAATCCAAACAACTTGTTTAAATTCGATGTGATACACAAAATAATTACACGATAAATCTTTTTATCGGCACTGAAGGTTGTAAAAATAGTACGGAACAACTCTTTTTATCGGTACTCAATATTGTAAAAATTATGTAGGCTCTTCTTCCTTTTTTTTTTTTTCTTCTCTTTTTTAAAAAGTCCACTTTTTTCTACATAATTATAAACTTATTGTCATTTTTTTATATTCACTTATATATCTCTAAGCCTATGTAACCATATTAATAAGATTAACTTTGTTATTTATTCATTATTTTTATTTTTATTTTCACTTCCTCCTTAGAATATTTGGAAATTTTATTATACAAAATATTCACATTTATCACACATAATATAAATATATATCACATAAGTATACATACACAACACAAGTTTCACTTGTTTTAGTCAAAATAATATAAAATATACATATATTTATAAGACATAATATTCATATTCATCAAACATAAAATATAATTTTTAATACAATCATATCTATCACATATAACATTCATATTCATCACACATATTCATCGCACAAAATATTCATAAAATATTAAAGTGGGAAGCGAGTGAATCATGCATTATACATTTAAATGCATGATATAATTTTTCGTAAAAAATTTCGAGGTTAAAACGATTATATAGAAAAAAAGATGTTACCCAAAAATAGCATATTTATTTAAATTAAAAGAAATAGAAAATACTAGAGTTTTAGGTGGGAGCTGATGAGACCAAAAAGTTTGACTCACCAAGAAAGAGGTCGCTACTCCTCGAACTGTCTTCTCCGATACTTAAGCCAGTAATCTCACAATTTGTATAAAACGAGATCAATAAGAAAATTAATATTTCTCCATTAATCGTATGTTCTAATGATCAATGATAAATATTTCTTCATTAGTTGTGTGTTCCCATGATCCATGATAATAATTATGTTCAAGTTCTAAAATAATGGATTCAATCCCCTACTTATAAGATTATTTGACTTGTCCACCAACCAATATGATTCATTTTGAAGATGGAATTAAATCTCCTAGTGTACCCAGTCTCCATAATTTGGAAACTATCTCATACTATGATTCTTTCTTTCCATAATTTTATAATAATCATAAAATATTATTATGTCATGTTATCGACCTGTTCGGAGCCCATAACCATATTTAAATATAAAACCACGTTAACATATTCGCTGGAACCTATAACCTTGTACCTCTTTCGTTACATTCTTATCATACATAGTCGAGTCGGTTTTTGATGTCGTATTAGGAGCTAAGACGGCATAGGCACTATGAGCACTAGGTGTTGAGGCTACCATAGTCTTATACCAATTTCAACAATCTAAAGAATGTTATAAATCCTAGTTTTCAGGGGGCCGATGGTTCGCACCTAAGTGAAAACAACCCACCATATTTAGAATTCGCAAATTACCCTCAACCTAAATGAAAACAAACTCACACACACAAAAAATATGACGAAGAAGAAGAACAAAATAGGGATGAAGAAGAGAAACACACAAAAAAAATACACTCACAGCAACAGCAGCAGCCAAGAAGAGAATCGGGAAGAAAGAGAGTGGCAGCGCGTCGGGTAGCGACATATTTGAACTTTTGCTATGGTTGTCATTATTTGTTTGAAAAACCTGAGTCATACACCGGCGATTTGCCTGAAATCGGTGGTCAAATGGCGAAAGCTTGTCCGAAGAGTGTCGAAAAAAGCTAGGGTGTGATGGCGGGATTAGGCATGGGTTTTGGAGTGGCTAATGGTGATAAATGGTAACAAAACTTGGAGGGTATGGTTACTTAGAGGAGACGAAATCGATGGTGCCAACTGTCGCTGTAAAAGTCGTCGGAGGGTGACTGTATATGTGCAAGTGCGCGAGTGTGTTTACGATTTGAAGGTAGTTTAAGCATTTGAATATAATTATTTTTGTTGGGGTAATTTTATCACTTGTTGTGGGGCATATATCACGTTCCTAATTTCAAAGTACTGACATTGTTTTTTGTATATTTTTTTTCTTTGACATCAAAATGTATTTTTTTCTTAATTCTAACTTGGCTACACTTTTCTAATGTATTTGTTTCATAGCGTCACGAGTTTAGAGTTTTCAACGTATTTCTGGAGGTCGATGCCTCTCTTCAGAAGCTAGCCTTGATCAACGTGATTATTACGATTTCGCCTTGCATTGGGCTTATCAAGGGACGACTTCAATTCCCGACCAGGTTTGGGTAGAGTTAGCCTACTCCCTTTTTCATAATTAATTTATTGAATAGTTACAAACTTCGACATTCCCGAACTCTGAAGGGGATATAAGAGTACCTGCACAACACCTTTTGTAGCCATTCACATTCCACAATCAAGATCATCTATCAACAATTGTCCATCGAAAGATACCTCTTTCACGCGAAGCGTACCTCCGCAACACCTTGTGGAGCCATTCATCCTCTACATTTAACATCATCCACCAGCAATTGATGCCTTTTTCACGTAGGGAGTGACAATAAACATGAATTGGGTTTCGAAAATGATTGACCAAAAAATCCATTCAGCCATTTGAGTCCCGCCTGACCCAGTCTGCAACTATCCACATCGAGAAAATGGATCTATTAACAAAAGCAATTACAAAATAATTAAGTGCATTTGGATACGAAAAATTTTATGTTCACTCATTTTAGTGAAAAGATAAAATGGCCCAAGATGTGAATGGGTATGGGCCACTCAAGATTTTCCAATTCCAAAATTGAGTTAACCCAAAATTTGACCAAAAAGCTCTTAAAAATACACTACAAACAAAGAAAATATCTTTTCACCCGATGGGAATTGAACTGGATTTGCTTGCCCAGAAAAGATGCCCTTTATTCTGAATCTTTTTGTTTGTGGACACAGTTGAAATCCCACTCTCACACACACAACCTAAAACCATAAATCAGAACCACCGACACCCACAAACTCGAGTTTGAAAGCCATAGAAATCGGCGAATCTCGAACCATCTGCTGTTATACCGTTCGCCACCGGAAACCCTTAACCGACGTCCTGTCCCAGTTCAGACGGTCACGCCGCCGATCGCCTTGTTCGTCAATATGAGATTGAGGTGGGGTGGTGGCGGTGGAGAGCAGAGGCCGACGGGGAAGGGAGGGAAGTAGAAAGGTACGTTTGTAATTGAGGATCTAATATTTCTATATTACTTCAAATTTAATTGTTTTGTTCTGTAAACGTTGGATTTGGAATCAAGTGGCATGGATGAAAGATGAAGTCATAGAGAATACTCTTGTTTGGTGAGTTTAATTGGTAATAGTTTAATAAGAGGTGGGCCCGTTATGAAATTTTTGTAGCAAAAAGTATTTTATTTTCATTCATATTCTCAACAATATCAATTTCATATCCAATTATAATCTTAAACAAAAATTATATCTCACTGGGGATAAAAGTTCATCACTTCTTTAGAGAAACGAAATTGAATGGATTGGCAATAATTAATTTTTTAATATTGAGAATGCCATATAAAATTAAAGTGGCAGGGAGGAAATTAAAAACTTAAAATGAAATTTACTTCTACCCTCATCAATATTTTTATATTTACCTTTTTTTGCATGGCTAAGTAACGAAAAACCCCACTTGGGGAAAGTATAAACTAATAAAAGTCAAAAGCAATTTACAAGAAATTAAAAAAGGGGCATTCCGAGAATCGAACTCGGGACCTCTCGCACCCAAAGCGAGAATCATACCACTAGACCAAATGCCCTTTTGTTTTATATTAATCCTACTTTGTTAATGACGTTATACTATAAAATGTACCTAGTTTGGTGTTGAGTGAAAATTAAAAGTTGCACATGCTTTCCTTTAAACCCTTTGAAAAAAAATCCAATAATGATTTTTCAAGTATCTCGTCACATAAATGTCATTTCAGATCTATATAGAGCAACACGTCGCATTCTTATGAGAGATCTCTTTTATACACTTCAGCATTATATTTATGTGCATATCATGTTCATTTTCCACACTTGAAAATTCAAACCCTCTGATCGCTAAGTTATAAAAATGGCTCATTTTTTAATTTTCATTTGAATGTCTGTCCTCTTTTGGCTTTACGATGAGCAAAAGTTTACCGAATGTTTGCATAAATATTTTCTTATTTATTTTACAATTTACCACAAACACAGTTCCACCTACTTTGGATTCTCCGTTACATTTATCAGCTATTTTGCTAAGACTTATTCAAACTTCTTGATACTAGCTAACATGGACTGGCTTCTTGATACCTTTTTATTTTAAAAATAATAATAATAATAATAATAATAATAATAATAATAATAATAATAATAATAATAATAATAATAATTAATTGTTTAGATCCCCAGGCGCTTGATTGGTTGATCCGGTTGATGTAGAACCCCACATCCAATCATCCATAGGTATTAGTTTATGTGTTTACTACATGCATATATATAAATGTCAGGAATTATTGAATTTAGCAAACTTAAATGTTGCTAATGTTTAACTTGCTTGACATGAACAAGAATGAAGATATGTGGTATACCATTATTGTTTCACTGCCTTTTGTTACCTTGAGTTTCATATTTACGTCAAGTAAATAAATGTAAGCTATAATAAAAAGAAAAAAAAGTTAAAGAGAAAATAGAGTTGGGGCATTCCGAGAATCGAACTCGGGACCTCTCGCACCCAAAGCGAGAATCATACCACTAGACCAAATGCCCATTTTATGATATTTTTGTCTCAGTTAAATACTTCATCTTTTTCATGAAGCTTCGGTGTCATTTTTATGCAAAGAGAGAAGACCTCATCACATCTATACATTATTGTGTGTATATTTGCACTATAGGATTGCAATTGGTTCAATTCGCACAATTGATGTGTCAGAGTTGGGCCAGTGTACAAGTTAATGGTACATTTGTTCTCTCCCTTTTACATTATTACATTTTTATTTATTTCTTATTTTCATTTTTGATGGTTAATCAGTAGTGGTCACAAGTATATATAGTATATATATATAGTCGATCACGTTGGACCTCTAAAAAGTGTCAGTCATTAGGAGTTTCAAATAATGTCTAAGATTAGATAACTCATGTTTTCAAATTTCTACAAAAGAATTGTGATATATTCATCAAAAGAGATCAAGAATGAAGTTAGGGGTGGAGCCCAGCCCAGCCCACCATCATTTTTTACACACACATATATATGTAATGTAAAAATGAGTATATATATATATATATAACTCGAAAGAGACAAGTAACAAGTGTAATTTATAAACTATGTCATTGTTATTACTATCATAAAAGTACTTATATTTGTATTATATCTTATTATATATTTGTATTATATCATAATAAGAATGTCGTTCAACGTTGTCATCTTCCTTGCAAAATTCTAGCTCTACCTCTGGCATAGACATCTTTTTCTTAACAATGTATTTATCATTTGATCGATCAAAAGTTCTTGACTACGTAATTAAATTATGTGGTGGTTTTCCAACTGTATGAATAACATACAGAATACTTTTTACGAAATTAATAAGTATGAGTTTCTCAAAGTTGGAACTGATACAAACTTATAGTCAGTCAACTATGTCATAAGATATGTTGAGTGTGTCCATTGAATGTTACAACAAGTTATTAATATGAAAAGTGTAGTAGTTTTTACATTTAAAACTGCTAAAGGAATAAATTTGAGTGAAATGTAATAAATCTTTTGTTATGGTTTTCATTGGAGCTTTTTAGTTTTGTTGTGCATGTTATAGGTACCAAAGTGAAGTTTCATCAAAATCCCCAAAATAAATTGGTTAACCTTTTTAATTCAGTTCTTTTGATTCAAACGGTTTGTACGAATTTCATATAATATTAAATTGTTTCGAAAGATTTTTTTTATCTGATTATACTCCCTCTTATATGGCATTTTGGCATACACGATTTGTTTCAATTAAATGTTGTTTTAGTTAAAAGATTTGTTCTATCCCCATGAGTATCATTATCCCAGAGTATGCACTAGTAGAAGCACAACGTCACAATTATTGACTTTTCAAGGTTGAGCTAGAATTTTGCAAGGAAGCACAACGCCACAATTATTGACTTTTCAACGCCACAATTATTGACTTTTCAACGCCACTAGTATGCACTAGTAGAAGCAAAATTCTCCACACATTTATTACTCACCATTTTGTTTCCATTAGCCACTCTTACCAACAGGGGCTTAGCTGGACTCATTAGGCAGCCCAATTGTTTTGCAGTCTCTTCCTGAATAAAACTTAAAGTACTCCCTGAATCAATCAGAATATGCAGCTTGTTTTCCCCATGTTGCCCAATAACCCTCATAGTAGTAATCCCATCCTCACCTGAGATAGTATTTACAGACATTTGCACCTCTTCTAGGATATCAGGTGCCTCAAGGTCTGTTTCCTAATTGTGTTGCAAATGGCTGAGTTCTTTCTCTTCAGTCATTATCATGTAGCTGATTCTATTCTTGCACCTATGGCCAGGTATGAACTTCTCATCAAAATTATAGCATAATCCCCTTTCTCTTCTAGCAGCCATCTCTCCTGAGGTCAACAGTTTAGTTGGAGGTTTCTGGGAATAGTTGGGAACTGCTCTTATAGGTGTAGCTTATATGGTCTTATTGTTAGGGTAATTTGGGTATCTGGGAGTCCCTTTCAGCTTCTTGGTGATAGCCTCCAAGGTAATTAGTTGTTTCTTACCCAGATAAATAGCTTGCTGTAGAGTTGCAGGCTCAAACATAGTAACAAAGGCTTGTACCTCTTCAGACAACCCACTAATGAAACTAGCAACAAAGTAATCCTCTGAATAGCTCTGATTAAGGAATAACATACAGGACTTAAGCTCTTCAAATTTCTCCACATAATCCATGTAAGAACCTGTGTGTTTCAGTTTGTTAAATTCAGAAATTATCTTGGCTTCCTTAAGTTGTTCAAACCTAGCTGATATAATGTCCAAAAACCGCCCCCATGAAATTTCACTCTGATTGCCACTGAAATTCTGATACCACATAGCTTCTTTCCCTTCAAAGTGCATAGCAGCTAGGGTAACCTTTTGTGAATCTGACATTGGGGGTGCTAATTTAAAATACTCATTGCTTTTAAGGATCCATGACCTGGGTTGTGTGCCATCAAAGTGGGGAAAATCAATTCTGGGCATTGGGTGAGTGTTGTGAGTTCCTGGGTAATCAATCTGCTGTTTAGACCTGTTGCTTGTGTTTAAGCTGTGTCCCCTTTCATTTCCAGGTGTGGAAAAAGGCCTGCCCAAGATTGACTCTCCATCAGGCTAGCCTCTTCCTTTTTCTGGATTAAGGAGCTGCATGTGGATGGTGGCTAGCGCAGCTGTGAGGTGCTCCGACTTGCTGGTAAGATTCTGGTTTTGCTCCATAATATCTGTCCTTATGTGTGTGATTTGGGCCCTTGTTTCTGAATGAATTTTTGAGATCTGCTCCTGTAGTTTAATTTCTGATGCTTCCCTTTTCTGGGCTTCGGTTTGCAGGATTTGATCAAGCTTTTTTTGAGCTTCTTGGAGGTCTTTGAAACTGGTGATTTCAGCCATGTCCGAGGATCGACTGCTCTGGTGCCAAATGTTAGGTTATTGTTATTTATTTGGACGGTTTGCTGTGATTGTATTTGTATATATGTAATTTTCTGTAAATAAGAACATTAATTTGAGACTTGGAATTTGGGGAAGAAGATAGAAAGTTAGAGGAGAGAGAAAATGTAGTGAGGCAAGAGAATGTGTAACTAATTGCTTGATTCCCTTCAGTACTGTTGCCGATTACATATAACTCCATGTGGTATGGACCACTTAATTGAAATTACCAAAATGTCCATTAAATACCTACTGTTGGGCTTCATGAAAGTTAAAAGGAATTAATTTGTGGGCATAATCTACTCTTCCATTCTCGGCCCAATAAGGCAGCGGCCCGTTCCCTCAATTAACACCCTCCAGCCCAGCGTCTGGCCCAAACCCGTCTTCAAACCCGGTTTCCACTCTTTTACCCGCTCCGCTCCTTTTCTTCTTTGTTGATTCACCCGATTCATTCCAAAGATCGTATTTTTCCCTTTCCTCCATTTCTTCTCCCAAATTAGGGTTCTTCCTAAATCCTTTCCCCCTTTTTTCCATCTCCGAATGTATGGTCATGACAGTATGTATCTGAAAAGACGGAAAAAAATCATTAGGTGAGAGTAGATTAAAAAACATACCTTTCTTAATAAATTTGTTTAAAAGCTAAAACCACATATACATAGAATCAGAAGGGTAATTAGTATTATCACATTTACTTAATAAATTTGTTTAAAAGCTAAAACCACATATAAATAGAATCAGAGGGGTAATTAGTATTATCACATTAGTTTTAAAGCATCTATAATTCCATCATAAATAATTTAATCTAATTTCAGTTTACCACCTTTATTCTTTATTAAATTATGAATATGTGAGTTGTACCAAATAATTAATGATTACATAGTTTTTCGCTAGACATGACATGAAATTTTCAGAAATATGAGATTGTATATAATTTTTGTTGTATGTACATTTTGATATCTGAGATTGTAAGGCTTGCAATTGTAAATGTTATTTATTTTCGATTGATTCGAGTTGGTATTTTGGTACTTTACACAAGACTGATATACCAGACTTATTTCTGGTTATTGAATATATAGAGGAAATTGAAAATTCTACATTTCATTTGTTTCAGAAAGGTTGAATGTGGCTTTTGTTGTTTAAAAAAAAGTATAAAAGGTTTTTAAAATTTTCTCTATGGCTGCATAAAAAGATATTTTAACCGCTCAACATTTTGTGAATACAAATTTGAAAAGGGAATAGTGTGAGTATAAATGTCAAAACTATCCCACTTGGAATTTATCTAAATTTTGGTTACTAAATGAGAAATGGTTTAATTATTATTTTTCTTTCAAAATTATGCGGATACATTTGTTATATATAGTTTTATAAAAAAGTAAATCCTGATCATTATTAAATTGCCATGTATTATTATCATTATCATTATTATTATTTATTTATTATTTAAATTGTCTTGCACTTAAATTGTTCTTTATTCTTTTGTCTTTCTCAATGGATACATTTCCATTTATTTGAAGTATTGACCAAAATTCTACTATATTTTCTTTCATGGCAATAATCTTCTTAGTAGGTGAAACATAAAGAAGGTATTTCATGTTTTTTAATAATCGACATACTATATTGTATGTGTAAAGTTTATAGACACATTTTTTAGCCTCCACATTTTATTTTATGTATAATTGATTGATTATACATATGAGTGTGTGTGTGTGTGTATATACATATATACACCACATATATCAATACGTCAGATATGTGTATCTTAATTTTTATATTATTTTACTGACCTTAACTTATGTTGTGGCATAAAACCTTATAGGTCCACACAAACCAAATAAAAATGTAATTATTGAGCGAGAAATAAGAGATAAGATCAGGATATATATTTAATTAAAAAAAAAGATTCGCTAATCCTGAAGGCCAATGGCCCTCAGGATATTAACCTAAAAAAGACGGGGTCCTTTCTTCTCCGCCTCACTTTCCAGAAGCAGCAACAACCCAAAAAACAAATCGTCGCCACCGCCGCCTTGAAATCGTCCGCCACCGCCGTGAAATCCTCACTTTCCATAAAGTTGAGAGCCACTTACCGTGAAAGCGTCGCCACCGCCGTGAAAGTCCTCGCCGCCGCTCCGCTACGAAGCCCAGCCACCATCCGCCGCGCCGCAGCCCAGCCCAGCCCACCGTCGCCGCTCCGCTCTGAAGCCCAGTCCACCGCGGCAGCCTGCCTCCTCCGCGCCGCAGCCGAGCCCAGCCCAAGGTCCACCACCACCGCCTGCCTCCACTTCCGTCGCCGCTCCGAAATCCACCACCACCTCCACTTTCAATTTTCATTTTATATTTTCAATTTTTCACAACCGTCGCCCGCGCCGCTGCCGCCGCCGCCTGCCCTCCATAGCCGTCGCCCGCCGCCGCTGTGGCTCCGAGGTGAAGCCTCCACCTCCGCCTGCTCCGCTCCAGCTTCCGTCGGGTGCTCCTCCAAGGTAAGTTTCCCATTTTTTTTATTTTCTGTTATTATTTTTTATTATTTTTGTATATAATTGTTTGTGATGAAATTATTGTATAATTAATTTTCTAGATTATGGTTAAGATAATAATCACAAGATTATGGTTAAATTTAGGGTTAATTTTAGTAATAATCACATAATTAGGGTTCAATTGAGTAATAATCGAATAATTAGGGTTCAATTGAGTAATAATCATATAATTAGGGTTCAATTTAGGATTAATCACATAATTAGGGTTCAATTTAGGAATAGTTATATAATTAGGGTTCAATTTAGAAATAATAAATTTATTAGGGTTCAAATTAGGAATAATCAATTAATTAGGGTTCAATTTAGGAATAATCAATTAATTAGGGTTCAATTTAGTAATAATTACATAATTAGGGGTCAATTTAGTAATTATTATATAATTAGGGTTCAAATTAGGAATAATCAATTAATTAGGGTTCAAATTAGGAACAATCAATTAATTAGAGTCCAATTAGTAATAATTACATAATTAGGGTCCAATTTAGTAATAATTACATAAGTAGGGTTCAAATTAGGAATAATCAATTAATTAGGGGCCATTTTAGTAATTATTACATAATTATGGTGCAATTTAGTAATAATTACATAATTATGTTTTAATTTAGAAATAATCAATTAATTAGAGTCCAATTTAGTAATAATTAATATTAGGGTCCAATTTAGTAATAATTACATAATTATGGTTCAAATTAGGAATAATCAATTAATTAGGGGCCATTTTAGTAATAAATAAGCTTGTGTAGATTGTGGAGTATACTTGTCTATAAAGAGCGCACACAGCACCCGTACAGAGATTGTCCTCCTCAAACGCCCTCCCCATGTCGGCTCCAAACATCTATAATTCAGCAGTAGATACAGTCGATGAAGACGTCTGTTTTTAGTGACCATGCTAGCAAGGAGCCGGTTGATTTTTGGAGCAGACATGGTGAGGGTGGTCGAGGAAAGCGATGACCTGTATTCGAGTGCTGTGTGGCTCTTTATAGACAACGTGTCTACTTCAGAATCTACCTAACTAGAAGCAATCTTGTATTAGGGTTTATCATTAGATTATTAGGGGTTTGCTTTCAAATTTAGGGTTTATTCACCCATTATATTGTATATATATTGTTCATGCATGGGAGGCCGTGGTGATCGGCCGGGATTTAAAAAAAATTGTATATATATTGTTCATGCATGGGAGGCCGTGGTGATCGGCCGGGGTTTAATTTTGTTTATATATATATTATTGTCATTGGTGTTGTTGGTTGTATACCGTCGGATGTTGACGTGGGTTACGGCGCCGGGCCGGGAGGTGTTGTCCCTCCAATAGCGGGTTTTCAAAGTTTTTTCTAAAAACGTGATAGGGTGTCACGTGGTTTTATTTTATGTTTTCAAAATATTTTTCAAAAATGTGACGGTGGTAATTGCTTATTTGGAACCTTGGCGAAGTGACGCGATTCATATAGATCACTTGTTTGAGAATTAATATCAAATAGAAAAATTTGAAACTAAGTTTTGAATTATTCCAATATTCCTTAGACCCGTTTGAGATTTAGTATCAAATATAGAGTTTGATACTAAATTTCGAATTGTCCCATTTTTGGACAGCTTGAGAATGTGACTTGTAGTATGGTTATCTTATGTTTTTTTTTTAGTTTTGAAATTTCGGTTTCTGCATCTCTCTAATTGTTCTCGGGTGCACTGAAATATACGTGCACTACGAGAACTGAGGGGAGATGCTGCCGAAATTTTGAATCTAAGAAAAATGCATATTTTAAGATAATACATACTACTAAATTTCGACATGAATGACATTGAGTTGGATGAATCACCTAATCCCGAGGCGAAGAGATTTTTCGATATTCTAAAAGCTGCCAAAAAACCTCTGTATCCCGGCTACGAGAAACACAATCGGTTGTCCTTAGTTGCTCGTCTTATGAATTTAAAATCGGAGCATGGCATTTCTTAGGAATGTTATGATCAATTTATTGATTTAATCAAAGAGATCGTGTCAGAAGACAACAATGTTGCCGATAATTTCTACGAAAGTAAGAAGTTGTTGAGAGGTGTAGGGTTACCGGTAGAGAAGATAGATTGTTACGTTAAGAACTGCATGATTTATTGGAAGGATGATTTGAATCTGGATAAGTGCAAGTTTTGTGATCATCCACGGTTCAAACCCGCGAAGAAGGGACAAGCTAAACGGCGCAAGTCCAACTTAATTCCGTACAAGAGGATGTTTTACTTTCCTCTAACGGCCCGCTTGCAGAGATTGTAAGCATCTAAAACAACGGCAAAGGATATGCGGTGGCATGCAGAACATACGGTAGAGGATGGTGTCATGCACCACCCGTCAAATTCTGAGGCTTGGAGGCACTTCGATCAAACTCATCCAGAGTTCGCAGCTGAAACTCGAAACGTAAGATTGGGTCTATGTACAGACGGATTTCAACCTTTTGGAAGTTTCGGAAAACAATACTCCTCATGGCCGGTGATTGTCACACCATACAATTTACCTCCCTGGATGTGCATGAAAGAGCAGTATATGTTTCTCAGCGTTCTCGTCCCGGGGCCACAAAACCCCTAAGATAAGTTAGACGTTTTTCTACAACCATTGATTGAGGAGCTGAAGCAGTTGTGGTCCTACGGTGCTATCTCGTACGATGTATCTAAAAAACAGAACTTTCAGATGCGAGCGGCCCTTATGTGGACCATTAACGACTTTCCTGCATACTCGATGTTGTCTGGTTGGAGTACGGCCGGTCGAATGGCTTGTCCGTATTGCATTGAGCGTTCAGACGCTTTTACGCTGAAAAATAGCATGAACAATCATGGTTTGATAACCATCGTAAATTTCTAGAATGTGATCATTAACTTCGTAAAGATAAAAAAAATTAGGAAAAATAGAAAGGTTGAAGCTCTGCTGCCGCACGTGCGTTTTGGAACAGAGGTTTTGGCCAAAATTGAACGGCTAGGACTTCTGAAGGTAACCGATGAAAATGCAGAACATGTGAACGGACTAATAGCGAAAAATAGTGGTTGGAGAAAAAGAAGTATTTTTTGGGATTTGCCTTACTGGAGCACTAACTTGATTCGTCATAATTTAGACGTTATGCACATTGAGAAAAATGTTTTTGATAATGTGTTTAACACGGTGATAAATGTCAAAGGGAAGACAAAAGACACTGTAAAATCAAGAGATGAGTTAGCAGAATACTGTCACCGTCCCGAGCTTCATGCAGACGAATTATGTGTTCAATATATAATTTAATTATTTGTGTTACGTTGAAATAAACTTATTATTTTTTAGGTTACGAAGTCCGTCGAAGGACTTGCCGACCTATCTCAAGACTATACACGAGTCTCGTATCCACCCAGACGGGTGGAAATTCGAGCACATCCCGGACAACCATCGTCAAACGTGGTGGCCTCGTTTTAGGGTAAATTTTTATATTTATTTTGATTTGTGTTAAGTAAATTGATTGATTATTTTGTCTAATTGTATTTCTTTTGTAGGGATTGGTGTGGTGGGACAGGAGTATATACGACGAGAATGCCATCAAGGCGGCATTCTACATATCGATGCGAGATAATTATAACAGTCGTATATACGAGTGGAAGAAGGCGTATCGACGGAGTGGGACGATACCTGTCTGCGTAGGGGAGACGACTTGGAACAGGTGGTTGTTGGAGTTTCAGCGGCCTAAGGAGGTGGAGAAATCTGAGAAGGCCAGGCGGAACAGGATGAGCGAGCCCGGCGACCCTTCGACTGGTATAGCGAAGCATCGAGGCGGGTCTATGCCGGCTAATCGACAGGCGACTGAGATTGTAAGTCAATGATAATATTTTAAGTAATTAATTATATTATTGAACATGTATAATTTTATGTTTTAATTAATTCATTATATTAAATATTGTAAATGTAACTTTAAATACAGGCTGCACAGACGGGTTCGCAGCCAATTAACTACGAGCTTTTGTTGAGGTATCATCGAAATCCCGACGGCACATTTACGAATCCCAAAGCCCAGAGGATAGCTGTAAGTTTTATATGTTATATATATCCGATTTGTTATAAAATCTGATAAAAGTTGTTTAGTAATAATAGCTGAAAATTTTGATATCAGGAGGACTATGAGAGGGCATGGGAGGAGAGGCGTGCTGCGTTGTCTGGTGATAGCAGCCCTCAGGTAGACCCGAACGAGGTCTACCTACAGGTTGTGGGGAATAGGAAGGGTCGACGCTATGGCCTTGGATGATTTGGGAAGACCTAGAAGGGCTGCAATACTTCTTCCACCTCCACTGCCGATGTTCATAAGCTCCAGACGCAGGTGCAGTCCCAACAGGAGCAACTTGAGCAACTTCAGCGGATCCGCGAGGAGTAGGCGCTGGAGATTCATCGGATCCGTGAGGAGCAGGAGCGTTCCCAGTTGAGGCTCCAACAGCAGATTGAAGAAGTTGTTGTTCGGGCCATGGCTCGTCAGCCTCCCCGTGATCCGAATGGTGGAGATTTAGATATGGGTGGATAGTTCAGGATATTTTATACATTCGATTGATGAATTAATTTTTAGTTATTGAATTATTTGTTTTGATTTTTTTATTAGTGGATTGTTTATTTTGGATTATCTAAAATTTTATTTGTTTATTATTTTTAATTTAATTATTAATTAATATATTAGAAATTTTATTAATAGATTTTTCGAAGAAAATTACTGCAAATTTTTGCCAGGAAACCAGCGTAATGCTGACGACAAAATCCGCTAGGAATGCTGGCGGCCAACCCGCCAGGAATGCTGACGGCTTAGCCACCAGAAAGCATCAGATGTTCTTGGCGGGTTTACCCGCCAGGAATACTAGCGGGCATATGCTGGAGGGCAAAAGCCGTCAATGAATCCGCCAGGAATGCTGGCGGGAACATTTTCCCGTCAAGATACTGGAATCCTGACCAACAAAATGCTGGCGGCCATTATCCGTCAGGAGGCCGTCGGTATTTCATATACTGACGGCATCCTGACGGATTTGGCCGTCAGTATCGCCGAATATTTTTGTAGTGATTAGTGTGCGGTGACGACGACACTAAAGAATTATAAATTTCCAAAATAAAAGAAACAGAACAACACATGATCAATAATGTTAAGTACAAATATGTATTATTAATATATAATTTTAACGATCATTTATAGCGTTGTTTCAATTTATATATATTATAATTTATTAGTTTCAAACTCTATCAAAACATTGTATTTTTATTTTATAACTTTATGTCCCATGCATCGCACGGGTTGAAAAAAAATGCTAGTGTAAATTAAAAAGAATTGCTAGAATTCGAACCCAATAACTGTTGGTTTTATGTGCACATACACCACCATTGGATCAACCTCATTTTTCGATTTTTGATATATTGTTATAACAAAATATCATATTTTCTAAACAATCTTTTCGTTTGGTTAATTCAGCAGTCTGCTCTCCATAAATATATAACATAACACTATTATAGTTAAATAGTATTTATTATTTGTAAAATATAATAAATTGTGATTAATTTCTAAGTAACTATTTTATAAATGAATTTTTTTAATTATTATAAAATAAAAAAATAAACTAGTAAATAAAAAAATTATTAAAAAACTAAGGTGCCAACCCTCAAAATTAATTGAAGACGTGTATATACATATATAAAATAAAATAATATAATACTAAATAAATCTCAAACCTTGAAATCATAAAAATATATAATAAACTACTATTTAAATTATATAATTATGTAATCAATTCAAAAAAAAACTTAAAAATATTATAGAATAATAATATAAGTAGTTAAAGAATTATAAAGTAAGTTAAATAAATATTATAAAAATAACTATTATACAATATTATGTTCTATAAAAATATAATTAAGTGTGATTAACTTTTAAAAATTATCTCATGTATATTAAAGATAAAAAATAAAATATCATAAAATAATATACAAACTACCAAATTAAAAAAAGAAAAGAAGAGAAAAAAGAGGTGTTGGGTCACAAGACTAATGGAAAACTTTTTAGACAAAATATAAAATGATATAATGTAATACTAAATAAATCTCAAAACATGACATCAGAAAATTCTAATAACAAATATATTTAAATTTATAATTACTTAATAAATTTAAAAAATAAAAAGCTTAATGATATATAGAATAATAATATAATTTAAAAAATCATAAATTAAATTAAATAAATATAGAAAAATAAGTATTTAATCATTTATAATTAATGTATTTATAAATGAAAATTATGGCATAAATGTTATAAAATATTATAATGTAAATCTCAAAATATATTTTAATTATATAAAAATATAATAAAGTGTGATTAATTCCAAAATAAATATAAATTTTTATATTTTCACTTATGTGATTTTATACTTACTTGTGTGAGTGCATATGTTTTATTTTTTATTATATTTTAAATAATTCTTTAGAAGTTTTTAATATTTCTTCAACTAATTTTATAAAATTCAATTTTTTTTGTTTTTTTAAATCTTCAAATATATTGAATAGTATTTATAATTTAATTATAAATGTATATATTTTATTCATTTGAATTTATATATTCTCAGTAGTGGACAATTGGTATAAAATGTTAAAATATTAATAATACTAGTTTGAAGAATTGATAGGATATTAATATTATGATTATTATATCACAAATAATTATTTTTTTTAATTTAAAAATATTTATATTGGTATGGAGCAGGAGTATGACAGGACACAAAATTGAGAATACGATATTCATATTATTTTTGAATGACCCGTGTGCGCGTGTGTGTATCCTATTATAATTTTTTTTAACAAAATTCATTTTACAAATTTGGCATAATTTACGTTATTAAGAATTAAAGATTATTTTGTGCAACAAAACATAATACCATGTATATCGATAAATAAATATTTGTCAAATTGATAATTAATTTTTCATAATTCACATAACAATGCTAGTTTAATAATAGACTAATAAAATCTAGGGTGTCTCATTAACTACACTAATGATATCTGCGCAAAGATGAATGTAATTCAAGGGAGTAATTTGTATATATTTTTTTTCAAAGTTTGCAGGTTTGTTTGTAATTAAGTCAACCCTCATATTTTCTGAGGGTAACCCTCTAAAAAAGATAGTGAAAACAATAAAATGTAAAAGACCAAAACAATAAAATGTGGGGGCATTCCGAGAATCGAACTCGGGACCTCTCGCACCCGAAGCGAGAATCATACCACTAGACCAAATGCCCGGTTGTTTTTGTTTTAACAAATAATTAATTTATTCAAATAGACTAACTCTTCCCGTTGCCTGTAGTCGCGCTTCAGGAGTATTTGCTTTCTTTGAAAATGAAGTGGTATTCAAGAGAGACTCCTATAATCAGACAAATAGACCATATCTCCAGTTAAAATCTTGAAATGCAAACCCAACAATTTATTTTTATCATAATTTCTAATCTTATATGTTTGCATAATAAACATTAACCTGGTCTGCAAGCCCAATCCACAACCATAATTATTTTAATGGTCCAATAATTCTCCCAACATGTAATGGGAATTTAACTCTTGACCTCAAGGGTGAAGGTGTGGCCTAACTGCTAAGCCACGCGTAATACATGTACGTAAATTTATTTTTTTATATTTATTACATAAAAAGTTATATGTTATATTTATAAATAATTATATTATAATTGTATATTATGATCTCTATTTTTTATTAGCTTCAAGTTATTTCTTGTTGTTTTCTATGATCCAATGGTTGGGCAGGAAGCAGAGATGGCAGCTCTTGCCCTATGACGCTTCATTGAGCTCGATTCTGTTGTTTCCCACCTCATATATTCTTAGCTCATGGATCACTCTTTGACCTAGCTCGTTGTGTCTTGGCATGTCAACAGTCCTTTTAGGCTTGTTTCCTACCACTTTCTTGCCCTCCAGCCGCTAGCTCAATAACTCCGTTATCTGCAATATTGGCCTTATTCCATTCGTCCCTTTGGTCCTCATAGTAGGCCATGTTAGCTACATGCTTGCTCCTTCCTTCGGATGTCTTCGGAAGTTGCTTTCTCAATCGCTTTCTCGGCCGTGCTGTACGTACTTCTGTTTGGAGAGTCTTTTCCTTAGTTAGTTAGGACTTTGATTGACTAGAGTAGCCCCTGTGTATCCGAAAGCGCCCTCTTGTTTATGCGCCTTAAACGTGATTTGAGTTATTGTTAAGTGAATCTACCCCGTTCAGTAGAATCCCAAAGAAAGAAGAAACCGTTACCAAAACATACCGACCCAGCGCAGTGCTTTTGAAGCTCTATTAACCTCTGTGGTTGGTTGATTTAGTTTTGAAATTTTGACATGACGTGCATTCTAATACGGAGGCTTTAATTTGTTTTCTAGTTAAAACTTTATTTATGGAAAAGTAGAAGTTATTTTCCCCTCAATTTTTTGTATAGTAAATTATTTAGTGTCACAAGATAATAATAAAAAGTTAGAATTGCAAATTATATTAGAAATATTTACGAACAACTATGTCACAAAATAATAATAATAATAAATAAAACTGAAAATTATAAAAAAATTATAAACTAACACAAGATAAATTAAACGATTTATAAATGATCTCTCTATTGAAATGATTCATTAGCTTAAACTTTGACTACATCTCTGCTTCTTGGTTGTTACAGGGATTTTGGTCCTTGAGGACCTGAGCAGCAAAAATCAAGAGCTCCACCATCTCAAATCCAGCAGCCGAAACAAAGTCAATGTTCTCATAACCAGCGCCATCTTTTATCTCGTACGATCTATCAGTTTCGGCCGACCAACTAACGGGAAGGGAGCTGCCGAGGGCTGTCTTTACAAGGTTCGCTTCGGATATAATTTGACCCAGTGTATCCAAGCAACTCGTATTTTCACTTGATTCTGCAGATGAACTTTTAATCTGCAAAGATCAAATGCGGCAACAAAAACTGTTCATTGTGTGAGGTAAACTGTTCATTATGCGACATGTTTCTCCGTAGCAAATTGCATCACTGAGGGAAGTAATTTGAAAAACAAACACAAACATCTAGGAGGTAATTGTAATTTTGTAACTACATTTTTTTTTTTTTGGAATTCGGATAAACCTCAAGGGTAGTTTTTGTAATTAACCCAACAAATACCTCTTCAGACATGTTTTTACGTTGCACATTAATAACACAAGCTGTTAGGGGGTAAGTGTAATTTTAAAAAATAACCACATTTTTTTTTTAATTAGGCCAAACCTAGGGGTAGGTTTTGACTTTTTGTATTCAGCCAAAACACAAATAGATAACCTTGAAAAGCGAAATCCGGAGTCTTCGAACTGATGAAAGAAGATGCTCCATACTTTCCAAGCTCTCCTTAAGTGTTGCATTCTCAATCTTCATTCTGCACACAACACAAAGAATGAGAACGAAATAAAACAAGAAAACATATCAGGTGCTCTTTCTAATAATCCCACAAAAACCTGGCAAAATCCATGTGATGTTGCTTTGGCTGTTCATAAACATCGGCATCACTTCCATCTGAACCTCCAGCCCACCGCGGTAAATAACTTTTCTTTAGCAAAATTTTAAGTTTTCCATCTTTTTCCTGTGCAATTTTTCGTTCTCCTAATTCACTCGATTGCTTTCCTTGTATCTTCTCTTGACCCCTTCTTCTGCGCGAGTCCGAAACTTCTATTAATGATATTGTGAGTTGATATGGTCAGGAAAGAACTTTTAGACAAATGCACAGGACATAACATAATAAAACAACAAACAAAGCAGCAACGAGTGAGTGATAATAAAATCTCAATTAATGTTGGGAAAGGGAAGAAGTTTCCAAAAACAATGGTCCTATATGGCATTCAGCGGATGGATGATAGTTGATGGTTGTATTAGCTTCTTAATTGTGTAAAAGTGTTTGGTTGATAGCTTCTTAATTGTGTAAAATGACCAATAAAGACATTGGCCCGGCTTCTTGTTGGGTATCTTTTTTTTGTTGTTATCAATAATATAAATTTTTATGTTGAGTTTAAATAAATATTAAAAATATATATACTAAAAAAAGTATTCATTATTTTAAATGATTGAATATACAACATTTTTTAGTTGCTAAATTGCATATATATAAATTTAATTTGTGTGAATAGAAAAACAATACTAATAGTAAAATATAAAATAAAGCAGAGATGAAAAATCGTTAATCACAGAGGAAAAAAAAAAGGCAAAGAACTGAAGAAGAATTCATTAGTGTAATTTTTGACAACTCTAGGACAAAATTGTCATTTCAACCCATTTTTGCAGTCCTCTCTTGTAAAAAGCTCCTATATCTAGCTTTTTTTCAAATCAGCGTTTTGGACCCAAAACACTAATCAAACCCTTTGTTTACCAAACAACTGAGTTAAAGGATTTGATTGGTCGATCATCTAAATTGGGTCAAAACCTCTAATTTATGTCGAATACTCCAACTTCCAAACACGGGAATTAGATGAAAGACCCCAACGCGATGTGAAATTTGAGGCATGGTCTTCAGTGAACAAATAATTACAATGGTGTAAACCACAATGTATATAAAGAAATTATAGCATTACTCGTTATAAAATGACGAAAAAGACATACTCGTGAAGTGTATATTGTTCCTGCTTCACCTGTGCTAGCTCCATTAGAGCTTTAACCTTTTCATTTGTAACCTAAAAACCAATTTCAAAAAATGATCAAATAGCATCAAGTCATGACAACAGAAGATCCAACAAATATATGGCAAAAGATAACAAAAATAGGAGAATATAAAGAAAGCAATATTACCTGCAGTAAATTTCTCTGAAGTTCCTCGATTTTTTTCCGTAAAGCTGCATTTACATTCCTCTCTAGTAAGTGTCTTTCTTCTTGCTGTGACAAAAGCAATAATGCCTCAACCTGAACACGAACAAAACGTATAAATGGGATCTTACAATGCTAAAAGTTAAAAAAGAGTTCTTTCGAACAACCTTCTGATGCAATGCCAGGGCAAGCGCTTCGGATGTATCACTAGTTTCAGGAGCACTCATAGTCGGCAAGCCAGGATCGTTATTACTCTGAAACATGATAAGAAAATTAAAGTTTCACACATATTCACACATCCAGCGCTGAAATAATAAGGTAATGCTCTCCTTGCAAAAAGTGAGAGATTTTACTTTATTAATATGGCAAACTATATTCTGTGTCAAAATTAGAGCATGAGAACTAGCCAAGTCTAGTTCTTTAATTTTTTATTTATTTATTTTATTTTGGGGTGGGGTGGGGTGGGGTGGGTGGGAAGGATGGGGGGAAAGGATTTTGGTACAAGGAATTTGGTGAGGAAATACCAAACGTGCCTTAGTGATTGAAGCTGAGCCCGAATCAGCACTAATATGCACATCTTTGCATTCGCTCTCACGTAATTCCTCGTCTTGTGTCACAGGCGTTTCCGAATTGCTTTCTCGACTCGTTTCAAGCTGTCTCATCTTCTCAAGTACCTCATCATTAATTGATTTTAGCTCCGAATACCCCTCGTCGAGCAAGGTTGTGATATCAATTTTGTACTGAGAGTGGTTATGCTGTAGTGCCGATATCCGCTCTTTGATATTCTTCGCTGCAAGGATCTGTACATTAAATAGTTTGAAGTTAATACAAGAAAATGCAACTGAAAGTTATGTGTCGTTTATTTAGGTTAAATGATTTCCTTACTTCCTTTTTCTTCAAATTACGAACTCTCTTCTTCAAATGAGTTTCGATTTCGAGCCCCTAGTCACCACCAACATGATGAAAAAGTGATAGTCAACTAAGCGTACAGTAAATGAGAGAGAGAGAGGAGAGAGAGAGAGAGTGTGTGTGTGTGTGAGAGAGAGAGAGACTCACCACTTGAAGTTTGTTTTGCAAATTATCGACACCTTTCCTCAGATTATCAATCTCTGCCTCAAGAGAATTCTGTCTGAAGAAAACTTAATCAGTAAATTACCTCAAATGAAAGTTCGGAAGTACATATGCTAATGTCTCCAAGTAGGTCCTACCCAAAATCCAAACCATGAATTTTACTTGAATCTTTTGTCAATCTTATTAGCACACCAAAAAAGAAATGTGACAGTAAATGGGCATCATATCTACAGGAAAAACTGCAAAATAGCCCAGTAATTTAATAGCACTAAATATAATTGGTGGCAAATTTATCAGTAACTTATAAAAAAAAAGAAAAAAAAGCAATTTAACCCCATTTTCGCCAAAAAAAGAAAAAATTGCCGGAAATTTTCAATTTCTGGCCACAATGGCTGAATTTGACCAATTATGACAATGGCAATATATAAAATAAAAACCAAATTTTTTATATTAAAAAAATAGAAATTTATATATATATAAAATTAAAAAAACTGAGAAAAATATCTTATAAAATCTGAAATTGCTCTAAATATGTAAAACAAATATTTAAAATATTAAATGAAACAAAATCAGGAAAAATGTTTTATAAAATCTGAAATTGTTTTAAATATGTATAAAAAAATGGGATGGATGGAGTATTTATTTTTTGCATGAGTACACCTCAGATATCAGGCAAAAACATTGGAAAAGCTAATACCAATCAATTAATCAATAGCGATGGGTAAATTTAAAATTTATTAGAACTTACAATGTAATTGGAGGTGGAAGTATCCTCATCATTTTGGAACCTCCACATATCGTCCGAATCGTGCATCAAACACTCACATTTCGCTTCCCAACTTGCATCAGTAAAATTACCCAGACTACATTGTCTGATGTGGTAAAACTTATCAATAACCTATCACAATTAAAAAAAAACGTCCTTCAAACGGGAAACAAATAAATTACATTATCAAGACATGATCGCAATTTTTCATTCAAGAAGCACTTTTTTAAGTGGGCTGAGAAATACATCCTTCATCATATCAATATTCGATCTGTCACATGTGTTATACAATAGAGAATTTATTAAAGAATCCTTTCTTTCGAAATGGGTATTATATCCATCTCGATGGTAAGAATCCAGATACTTACCTCTTTGAAAATATCATTCTGCTTTTCGTGCTTTTCTAAATCTATCCGGATAGACTTAGTCAATTCCTTTTCTTCAAGAAGTTCGTTGGTCAGCTCTTCAACCCTATAGGAAAATATGTATGTTTTCATCTAACTGTAAAGAGAAGCGAGTATAGCAGATCAACAAAGAACAAGAAATTGAGGCACACTCCTGTCAAACCACCTAAAGGCAGGTCCCCTAAAACAATTCTTAAAATAAAAATAAAAATACCAAATAAAAAATGGAAAACCCTACAAAAACTAAACTAACTAGAAAAAAAAAAAGAAAAAGAGCCTTAAAAATGATTTTTTTTTAAACTAAAAAACCTAAAAACCCTAAAAACTGAGAAATAAGTGGCATGAGCTCCACTTAAACATAAAATACCTTCTTTGAGATTTATTCAGCTCTTGTGGCATGAGCTCCACTTTCTCTTTAGCTTTTTCTGCCTGTTTAGACCATATAGCAAAAGCAATTAGGTAGCACAATAGGATTCTTGGACTGTTTCTGTCATAAATTGAAAGAATGAAGAAACAAACCACCAAACAACCATGAGAAACAGAATTTCACCTCCAGTACTGCGTTATCTCGCTCGGCAAAAGCAGCAGCAACACAACCTTGAAAAAATTTTAGCTGTTTCTCAGTTTCTACATTCTGGCACAGAACCAAACAACACAGTCAACTCTCTGACATATAACTGGACCAAAAAAAAGAAATAAGAAGAAAGAAGCACAGAAACGACTAATCTCCATTCACAACAGACCTTCGAGACTTCTGCACTATGTAGATCTGCTAGTTGGCTCTGAAAACAGCAACATGTAAGATATATATTTTACTTAAAAAAGAATAGTGAAAACCACACAACTGATGCTAATAAATTGAAGGGGGTCTCACTTTAATAAGATAAGCCTCAGATAGCTCCTCTTGAAGATTTTGATTCTCTCTTGTGCAAGTAGCCAACTTCTTTTTCAAGCTCTCAATCTCCTGCTCCAATCCAGTAGTCCTAAGGAAAAAATGAAAAAATAAAAATCTCATAATTAGTGGTGAAAAAGGGAACACACATATTACATTTTTCCTAGAAATGGGACCAATCACAAGTGTCAAACTCAATAGTGAACATTTTCTCCCACCTCTGAAAATGCATTCGAGTTGCCACTCCAAGATAGGCGGGCCCAGCTTGTTGCATACACAGCTGTTCAATATCTTTGTGAAGTTCACTACGTTCTGCGGGAAAGATTAATAACCACCAGATGAAAAACCAAGGCCTAAACAAAAAGATAAACTGCATGTCTGAAATGAAAAGGGCTCAACTATAACCCCACGTCACTGTAGTCTGCCAATATTCCAAAGCAATATCATGTAAACCTAAATTGTTCCCCTGTGCAACCAAACCTTCAATTTATGAACTCTATTATTAATTTAGTATCCTTTGATTCACTCTGTCACGAAATAATATAGGGCAACACTCTTGTCAGGCCAGACTAACGGATCATCCGTTAGGACAAAATTTTATACCGTTACATTATAGTATAAAAACCAATACATTATGGTAAAAAGTCAATACATCATAATACTAATACAAAAACCAATACATCATAACACGGTCAGATATTTATGAAAAATCAATACTTTTGAGTACAAAAACCAATACATCATAGTTCAAAAACCAATACATTAGAGTATCAGGTCAGATGGCCTAACGGGTCATGACCCGTCAATCTGGCCTAACGCAAGTCTTTGCCAATAATATATCTTCTCCGAACCATAAATTCAACATGGAGGATATTTTGGCAAAATAACTTATCATTTCCATTTAAACCACTCACACAATAAGCCAAACCAGAGAATTAAATACATGGAGGATATTTTGGCAAAATTACCCCAAAAAAAAAATGTAAGAAAGAAAAATTGAAATTAAGTGACTGAAAGCCATAAAATGCGTACCGCTCTCCAATTGTTGAACACGAGCAACTAACCATTCATTGTCGGAAAAATTAGGATCCATGGCTGAAAAGAAATATAATTATGAGAATATGTTCAAATTACACATAATTTCAATATGAAAACAAACTACAACTTCAATCGTAAGAATACTTCAAACCGCCATACATTCAGAAAATAATTATCACAAGTAAACCCATGGCTTATTCGCCCATAAGCTAAGGTACAGAGAAAAACGCACAGCAAAATAATTGGGAACAAATAAAAGGTGCATAAGAAATCACTAAATTATTATTATCGAAGAATTATTACCGGGAAATCGAAAATGAAATTTGGAATTCTAGAACATGCTTCTCTGGCTTCTTGCTTGTATGATTGATTGATTGTGCTCTTCATTTAATTAACAATCTGTAATCGATTTGTTTTCTCCTTGTGATTTTTCTGAAATTCTATTTTCGCCCTTCAGAAATTGGAAATTACCGGAGAACCCCAACTCGCCCCCTTTTTGACTTTTCTATCTGGTGATTTTTTTTTTTTTTTCTTTTTAACAAATTGTATATAAACTGGTATTTATTGTAATAATGTTCCTAACCCCTCATTTTTTATCTATAAAACTTTAGTTTTCATAATTTTTCTTCTTCCCTGTATTCCACGTGATTGAGAAAATATTCGTACCCAATGCAATTCTATTCCGCATAATTTAAAAAAAATAATAAAAATTTACTGTTGGATCGCTCTCCATTTTTTTAGCACATTCAAAATTATTCAAACTAGAATATGAACGATGAGCACCTGATTCTAAACTCCATGGAGTTCGATTCCAAACATAACAGTGTTTTTATTCTAACAATCATCTCGCAGTTGAAATTCGAATATATTGTTTAAACACGTAGAAGTTGATTTTGAACTGTGGATATCGTTTTTAAATTTATTTCCTAAAGAAAAACAATGAGAAATCATTTGCTTTCTTGCATCGGCACCTATAATAATCATGGTGTCATGAAAAAACATGAACCGACTTTTTTTAATAATCCAAATGATTATAAAGATAAGATTTCATTGTAATTCTTGAATAGACACAACATTTATAGAGAATACTACATGTTCTTAACGAACAATCCATACATTTACTTATGAATGTTGAAAAATTGTGAATAATAGTGTGATTTTCTGGGAACCTATTTTGTCCATAATGATTTTGGATAAATAAGAAATTAAAACTTAAAGTGGAGTGTTTGAGTGAGATTATCCCACTTTGGAATAAAGACAAGTTTCAGTTTTGAATTAAAACTTGTAACAACATGCTTAAATTCCAATTTCGTAACTTTTTCAGTTTTAATATTTTGTAACGACAATGTTTATTGTTGTTGAACATAGCATCTTGAACAAAAATAAAAATAAAAAAAAATCCCTTGGCCTCTTGCATTTCGGTGATAATATTCGAGTATAATGTTCAGTTCGCCGAAAACAAAAGGTAATTTCATTTGCCCGTTTTATAATGAGAAATAGACGTTCAGAATAGGGAATGTATCCGTTCTAAGAAAAATGCGTTAAACACGTGATTCGGGATACACTACAAAAAAACAGCAGTTTTTCTCGGAAAAAACCTAGGGAATTGTCTTCCCTCGGTATTTTTCGAGGGCAAAACCGAGGGACAACAAAATCCCTCGATTTTTTTCGAGGGAACAACATTCTCTCGAAATTCCCCTCGAAATTCCGGCGTCACTATTTGCCGCCATGATTATCGAGGGAAAAAACCGACGGATGTTCGAGGGAATAAAGCCCTCAAAAATAACGAGGGAAATGAATATCCCTCGAAATTTTTTTATTTTTTAAAATTTTCGAGGGAATATAGATTCCCTCTAAAATTTTTAAAAAAAAATCGAAAAAAATAGAAAAATCATAAAAATGAAACCAGTCCTATCATCTTAGGCACGTGGGGTGGTTTTGACCCGATTTCGATCGAAAAATACCAACGAGCACATGCGTATCCAAACGTGTCGTGGGATTCGACCAACAACAAGATACGATCGATCGATGAACTCKTTCGGTTGGAAACGCGAAGCAATGAAGCGTCGTGATTTTTCCATATTGGAGGAGGGGTGCATTTCGGCGTCGTGGAACTACGGGGGTCGGGCGTCGATCGTTTAGAACGTGTTTTCTATTTTTTTTTTCGATTTTAAATAAAAATGAAAAAAAAAATAATAATTAGGGTTCAATTTAGGAATAATCAATTAATTAGGGTTCAATTTAGGAATAATTACAAAATTAGGTTTCAATTTAGGAATAATTACATAATTAGAGTTCAATTTTGGAATAATTATATAATTATGGTTCAATTTAGG